>PVIW01018107.1:0-12428 GCA_004026585.1 Noctilio leporinus | reverse complement strand
AAAAAAAAAAAAAAAAAAAAAAAAAGTTTCTGGAAGCAAATGACAATGAATACACATCAGTCCAAAACTTATGGGACACAGCAAAGGCAGTCCTCAAAGGGAAATTTATAGCAATACAGGCCTACCTAAAAAGGTCAGAAGAATCTTATAGAAACAACCTAACCATAAAGCTGCAAGAACTAGAAGAGCAACAACAAAGCCAGGAGCAAGTAGAAGGAAGGAAATCATCAAGATCAGAGAACTAAATAACTTAGAGACTCAAACTACAATTCAAAGAATCCACAAGTCCAGGAGCTGGTTCTTTGAAAAAGTAAACAAAATTGACAAGCCTTTATCCAGACTCATCAAGAAAAAGAGAGAGAGGACCCAAATAAACAGTCAGAAATGACAGAGGAGAAATCACAACTGATACTTCAGGAATACAAAGGATTGTAATAAATTACTGTGAACAACTATATGACAAGAAATATGACAACCTGGGTGAAATGGACACATTTCTGGAAATGTATAATCTACCAAAACTGAACCCAGAAGAAGCAGAAATCCTGACTAGACCAATAACAACTAGTGAAATTGAAGAAGTTATCCAAAACCTCCGAAAGCACAAGAGCCCCTCACCAGATGAATACACAGGTGAATTCTACCAAACATTTAGAGGAGAACTAACTACTCTCTCAACCTATTCCAAAAAATCCAACAAGAGGGAAGACTCCCGAACTCTTTATATGACACCAATAATATTCTAATCCCAAAACCAGGTCAAGACACAACTAAGAAAGAAAACTATAGGCCAGTATCTCTGATGAACATAGATGCTAAGATTCTCAATAACATATTGGCCAACCTGATCCAGCAATATATTCAAAAGATCATACACCATGATCAAGTGGTTTTTCATCCCAGGGATGCAAGGATGCTACAACATTCACAAATTAATAACTGTAATACACCACATCAACAAAATGAAAGACAAAATCCATATGATTATATCAATAGATGCTCAAAAAGCATTTAATAAAATACAGCAGCCATTTATGATCAAAACCCTCGGCAACATGGGAATAGAGGGAACATACCTCAACATCATAAAGGCCATACATGAGAAACCTGAAGCCAACATCATACTCAACGGGCAAAAACTAAAAGCTTTCCCCCTAAGATCAGGAAAAAGACAAGGCTTTCCACTTTCTCCACTTTTGTTCAATATTGTTTTTGAAGTTCTAGCCATAGCAATCAAAGAAGAAAAAGGAATCAAAGGTATCCAAGTTGCAAGTGAGGAAGTTAAACTGTCATTATTTGCAGATGATATGATAGTGTACATACAAAACCTGATAGACTCCATCAAAAACTTACTTGCTCTAATAAGCAAATTTAGCAAAATAGCTGGATATAAAGTCAATATTCAAAAATCAAAAGTATTTTTGTATACCAATAATGCAACATCAGAAGTAGAAGATAGAAAACAAATCCCATTTACCATAGAAACAAGAAAAATAAAGTACTTAGCAATCGACTTAACCAAGGAGGTAAGAGACCTGTACTCAGAAAACTAAAGAACACTGAAGAGAGAAATTAAGGAAGATACAAATAAATGGAAGCATATACCATGTTCATGGATGGGAAGAATTAACACTATTAAAATAGCCATACTATCCAAAGCAATCTATAGATTCAATGCAATCTTAATTAAAATACCCCACCAGAGTCCTTGAAAAAATCAGGGAAATCTTAAAGTAGATTCCTTAATTCTGCATCCAGTAAAGTGAGGCAGGAAGTCGAATTCAGTATTAAGCTCAACAAAACAGATAGAAAAAATACTTCAGAAATTTATTTGGAGCCAAAAATGACCACAAATAGCCACAGCAATCTTGAGAAAGAAGAACAAAGTAGAAGGAATAACAATACTGGATATCAAACTATACTACAAGGCAACTGTAATCAAAACAGTCTGGTACTGCAATAAGAATAGACATATAGATTGACTTTGTAGGGGAGTGAGTGAGTGGGGAAGGGGACAGAGGGAAGTATAAAGGGATGGATATAATACAACAACAATAAAATTAAATTAATAAAAAGAATAGACATATATTTCAATGGAACAGAATAGAGAGTCCAGAAATAAACCCAGGTCTCTATGGTCAATTACTATTTGACAAAGTGAGAAGGAACATAAAATGGAGTAAAAGCAGTCTCTTCAACAAGTGGTGTTGGGAGAACTACTGTACAGCAACATGCATAAAAATAAAACTAGACCACCAACTTACACTGTACACCAGAATAAACTCAAGATAGATAAAGGACTTAAACAAAACCAGCGCCACCATAAAGGTCCTGGAGAAAAATATAGTCAGTACAATTTTAGATATCCTAGGCAGAAATATGTTTACTGATACTTCACCAAGGGCAAAGGAAATAAAAAAACAAATCAACAAATAGGACTATATCAAATGGAACAGTTTCTGTTCAGCTAAAGAAAACACCAGCAAAATTAAAAGGGAACCAACTGTATGGGAAAACATATTTGCCAATGATACCTCAGACAAAGTTTTGATAGCCAAAATATATAAAGAACTTTGAGACTCAACATCAGGGAAACAGACAGCCCAATTTAAAATGGGCAAAGGACCTGAACCGACAACTCTCTGAGGAAGACATACAAAGGGCCCAAAGGCATATGAAAGAATGCATAATCACTGGCCATCAGAGAGATGCAAATTAAAACCAAAATAAGATACCACCTCATACCTGTCAGAATGGCAATCATCAACAAATCAACAAACAAGTGCTGGCGAGAATGTAGGGAAAAGGAAACGCTGGTGCACTGCTGGTGGGAATGTAGGCTGGTGCAGCCATTATGGAAAACAGTATGGGGTTTCCTTAAAAAACTAAAAATGGAACTACCTTTTGTTCCAGCAATTCCACTACTAGGACTATACCCACAGAACCCTGAAACACCAATTCATAAGAACCTATGTACCCCTATGTTCATAGCAGTGCTATTTACAATAACCAAGTGCTGGAAACAGCCTAAGTGTCCATCATTGGATGATTGGATCAAAAAACCCTGGTACTTTTACACAATGGAATACTACACAGCAGAAAGAAGGAACTCCTACCCTTTGCAACAACATGGATGGAACTGGAAAGTATTAATTATGCTTAATGAAGTCAGTCAGTCAGTGAAAGACAAATACCATATGATCTCACCCATTACAGAACAATAATGAACAAAATAAATAAACAAGCAAAATCAAACCAGAAAAATGAGTACAATGAATAGACCTTGAGTTGTCAATGGAGAAGGAGGAGGAGGAGGCAAAGAATGGAGCTGTTTAGTTAAGGAACTAGTATGGAAGAACCATGGACATGGACAACAAGGAGGATTGACCTTGGAGGGGAGTGGGTGGATCGAAAAAGGGACAGATGGGAGTAAAATGGGGATGGATATAATAGAACAACAATAAAAATAAATTTTAAAAAGAATATTTATGAATGACTCATGGACATGGACAACAGTAGAGGGATTCACTGAGGGAAAGGAGGGAATGGGCCTGGGTGGAGGTGGCAAAGGGGAGAAAAAGCAGGGACAGCTGTAATAGCATACACAATTATTTTTTAATCCACATTTGAAAAAAGGAACAGGTAAATATGTACAAGAGCCTTCATAGTTTCCCTCACTATGATAACTTCAACCTCTCCCAAACCATCAGCAAGGAGAAGAAAGGCCCTCGGAGCAACCCCATGCCTGCTTCTGCCTTTCCTCTCTTTCCAAACCCCAGTTTAGCCTTCTACAATCCCTACTGCGTGACCTGGCCTCCCTCAATCAAGACAGACGTCTCCACAAGAGTTTTCCAGCAGACCCTGTTCAGTCATTCTGTTGCCTTGCTCACAGAAACCAATAGATATAGCAAATAGAATAGGTTTGAGTAGGCAGGACCATATTTTCCAACCGTAAATTAAATTTCTTTGTAAACCCACCAGGATCCTAGAAAAAATCAGGGAAATCTTAAAGTAGATTCCTCAATTCTGCATCCAGTAAAGTGAGGCAGGAAGTCGAATTCAGTATTAAGCTCAACAAAAGATCTGAACCAGACATCAAGCTTGTTTCATTAGGAAGCCACAGCACTTCATCAAGCCTAATTTACTAGGAAACAATAGCATTTACAGACTTATTCACACACTACTGGAGGATACTATTTTCTCTGCCCTTGGGATTTAGTCCTCTAGGACCTTATCTGAGTTCAGGCACCAGAACCATCAAAAAAGAGAAGTGGATGGAGAAACCCCTCTCCTAGGTACAGGAGCAGCAGAAATCAGCAGAAACCAGATGACCCAAGGCAACTGATGACAGAGTCAGTCCTAAAAATTGGTCCTCTGATTTTCTATTCTAGTGTTAATTTACCTGTGCTCCTCCTAGGAGCTTCTAATTTGCAATCAATATAAGCTTCCATCCATCCAGCTTAATTTAGAGTGGGGTTTTCTAATTTTTCATGCAAAAGTTAATTTAGTCATTAAAAAAGATACATTTTGGCCATGTTAAGTTGATCACTCCTATTTATATCTTCCCATTTTTGTAAGTAATTGCAAGTGAAGACTTTCCAAAAACTACATGTCTGCATCTCAAACCCTACCTACCATGGATCTTGGTCTTCCCTTCCCCCCTTCACAAGTATTCTCAGTTGTCAATGAAAGTCTGAGGTGAACTGGAAGGAGTAAAGAGCCCCCATATCCCTGTTACCAGAAAGGGGCCTGACCCTGATTGGGTCTGCCTAAGGCCAGCTTCCATGTAGGAAAGATTTCACAACTCAAATCCAGTTGACTATGAGGATACATTTACTATAGCTAGAGACAGTGAAACAGGAAGGGTGTAGCATAAAAGAAGCAACAGGAGAGCCTAGGTTGGGCTGCCAAGGCTCACTGGAAAGTTATCGAAAAGGGGGTTTGGGGGACAGGCTCAGAGGATTAGCCTAGGACAAGCTTCCAGCTGTCCTTTGTCTTACAACACAGGAGATGTGTGTCTATGAAAAAAAGAAGTAAGGGGAAGGAGAAAAGAATGCTGCAGGCTGCTTTCAGGAGGGAGAGTGGGCATGTGCTGTGTCCTTTGATTTGAGTCTTTTACCTCTTTCCTGGAGGCAGAAAGCTTAGGGGTGGTCTCAGGAGAGGGTTTCGTACAACATCTGCCCTCCAAGTGTGCTTATACAGGGCCATGGTCTTTTCTGATTAGTCAGTGACAGGCAGGGGATCTTTATTCATTGCAATTTGTTCTGCTGTTGTCCATTTGGTTTCATTGCTTTTCTAGGCATGGAGCTGAAATAAAACTGATGCCTAGATGTTATCCCCTGGCAGAAAAGGTGATCCTAGAGGCAAGGGCCTTGTTTTACCAGTTTAGCCCCATTAGGCACTCAGGGTCTCAGCCCTGGTGACTATCTACACCTGGCTGTAAATTGTTTCGTCACTGTGTTCAGCTGTCTCAGTTTCCCCATTCCATTTCCCAAGCAATTTTCCTAACTTCTCATTATCCTGTCAGAGCAGAATAAGTTTAGACTTTTATTTATCCAGCAAAATATTTTGATGAAATCCCCACAAAGCAACTTTAACTAAAAGCCAAAGTTAAAAATTAGTCATTGAATATTCTCCTCTCCCGCCTTAGCCTGGCTTCTTTTCAAATATTACTTCCAGCTTTACTGCAAGGACTTTTAAAAAGACATATTTTTTAAAAAATCAATCTCTTACTTTATAACAACAGTGGGAAGCCAGAGTTCCAAGGAAACTCACCCAAGCTCACCAGATACAAATCCAGAAGCCAGTGGGCACAATGGGCCTCTTCTGGTCCCTAGCATGGTCCTGGTCTATGAAGTAGTCCTGGGTGAGCTCCTCTCTGGAATCCTGACGTTCTACCCATGATAAGACAATCCAAGTCACTGCTTGTGAGACAGCCTGGGTTTGTAGGCTCAGGAAAGAAAGTCCCATTCTCGATTGGAGTTGCCATGTTATGTTACCAGTCAGGGAGCCTAGCCCTGAATGGGTCTGCCTAAAGCCAGCTGGTAGTGTGTGGACTCTTGATTTTGTGTAGGAAATATTTCACAACACACGTCCAGGTGACCATTAGGATACATTTACTAAAGCTGGGGACAGTAAAATAAGGAAAGGCTTAACATAGGGAAACTTAAGCTGGGCTTCATTAGCTCACTAGGGAGTCAGAGAAAAGGGAATCTTGGGGAAAGGTTTAGGGGGTTAGCATGGGACAATCTGCCAGCTTACCATTGCCTCAAATTTTGGAGATATTTACCTGTGAGGGGAAATAGAATAAAAGAATGGCATAGCAGGGGGAAGGGGGTTGGGGGGAGGGGGGAGGCAGAGGCAAGGAAGGGGAGCAGTTTAGACAAGAACCTAGTATAAAGGAACCATGGACATGGACAACAGGTGGGATTGACTTTGGGGGGAATGAGTGGGTGGGGAGGGAGACAGAGGGGAGCAAAAAGGGGATGGATGTAATACAACGACTATAAAATTTAAAAAAGAAGAAGGAGAAAGAATGGCATAGGATGCTCCCTAGAGTAAGAGCATACACACTGTGTTCTTTGCATTGAGGCAGAGATCTTAGGGAAGGTCTCAGAAGAGGGTTTCAATAGAATATTTACCATATTTCTAGGTGTGTCTTTTAGGGCTGTAGTCTTGACTGATGTAAGTCTGTGACAAAGCACATGGTCATTAGTTACTACAGTTGGCCCAGGCCTCACCAACCTGATTTTGCTGCTTTTCCAGCCTGAAGCTAAAACATAACTGAGGCCTAGATGTTATCTCTGGAGAGAGAAATGCTAAGCCATTGTGTTCTATTATCTGTCTCAGTTTCCTTATTTCACTTGTCAAGAAATTTTCCTAACTTGTTACTATTCTGTCTCATAATGAATATTTTTAAAAGAGGTACTTGAAAACATTTACCACAACGTTAAACATGGAAATGGAATTATTTTATAATGAAAGTGTAAAATAGCTACCAGCCTTTTGCACAATAAGTTGAGCAATGTATTCTTTCAAATAGAGAAACATATTCAAACTAAAAAAATGCATGTAGAGTATATTACATAAAGTATAATTCAAAAGTTTCTAAAATGTTAGGCATGGCCAAGTGAGAGGAGCAATGACAGAACAGGCAATAAGGTTATGAGATTTATTTAGCCAGCTTCAAACAGGCAAAGTGAGACCAAAGTGGTGTCAGTCCTGAGTAGCAGCAAAGTAAAAGATTTTAAAGGATGGAGGAGTTGGTGAGACTTTAAAAAATCCAGATGGTACTGGTGATAGGGAAATTGGCTCTGAAAACAAGGAAGTTGCTAAAATCTTGTCAGATAGAAAATAATATCTTTGTTAAACAGGATAACTGCAGAGCATAGGGAGTTACTGGGGGGCAGCAGATTTATTGGGGGCTTGCTGAAATAATACCTGAATTCTCAGAATCCAGATCTTATGCCTAAGAAAATCTACCAAGAAATTATTTCTAGAATAGCCTACTTTTAGTCTTCAATTTATTTTTTAAAGGTTTTATTCATTGTTTTCATAGAAAAGGGTAGGGAGAAGGGAAAAAGGGAGAGAAGCATCAATGTATGGTTGCCTTTCACCTGCCTCCAGCTAAGGACCTGGCTGGAGACCTGGCTTGCAACCTGGTTATGTGCCCTGACTGGGGAATCAAACCAGTGACCTCTGGGTTCACAGGCCAGCACCAATCCACAGAGTCATGCCAGCCAGGGCTTCAATTTGCTTTTTATTGTGTAAAACCTTTAGTGAAGTGTTTGAAAACTGTTAATGTTACAAAAGCAGCTAATGGTGTTCTGGAACAGCCATGGGATTTAATTGCCTGCCACCAAGAAGTATGACTTCCAAAGTGAGCATTTTGTTAAAAAAAAAAAAAAAAAAAAAAAGATGGTTGTTTAAATGTTATACAGATTTACAAAAATGGCAGATTTCTGTTAAGTCCTGCTTTCTTTAAAAAAAAAAAAAAAAAAAACACTCCAAAACAAATAGTCCTGCCTTTCTTTGCCAATCCAGGCCAGTTTCAGAATATGCCACTTAGAGGTACCATCTTTCGGAAAAGCAGAAGTCTGCATCTCAGCATTCCCAGTCATAGTTCAGCTCCAAGATTTCTTATGTCTCTGTGTGACTGGCCAGGCAAGTTCCTGAAGCATTGCCAGCTCTGCTGCCATTTTCTGCAGGCAGATTCCCAGGCAGACATCCTAATCTTGTGGCAGCCTTCTCTGCAGACCTCTCTGCAGACCTTGTGGTTCACTGACATTCTGACCTCCCACTCCAATTTTAAATGTTTGGCTTAGAACTTTCTGCAGGATCTAACATTTGTTTTTTCCTATGATGCATTAGTATCCACCATTTTTGTCAGCTTCTCAGCGTTTTTGACCTTTTCTAGCTACCATTTTTAGTCAGGGCAAGAGTTCCCACACAGGCATCTGGGGACGACATCTGCTCTCCCATCCCTGTAGCTTACACAAGTGTTGTATGAACTTCCCCCTGCCACACATTCTCACCATCACATACATAATTCCACAGCTTTTGAAATTTTCATTTCAAGAATACACAGGTTCCTAACGTGCCTTTGTTATGCAATGTGTCTTAAATGTTGTATTTTTGCTTTGTGGACACTCTTTATGGCCCCTTCCTGACCCCTGCAAAATTTGAGGGTGATGGTGGGGGTCCCCTTCCCTCAAGGGATCCATGCTTTGCACCCAATTACAATAAGAATAATTCATATGATGCCCCTGGCTGGTGGCACAGTGGATAAGGTGCCGGCCTGCAAACTCGAAGGTCACTGGTTCAATTCCCAGCCAGGGCACATAACCAGGTTGCAAGCCAGGTGTCCAGCCAGGTCTGTAGCTGGAGGCAGGTGAAAGGCAACCTGCATTGATATCTCGCTCCTTCTCTGCCTCTCTCCCTTCCCCTCTCTCTAAAAATAATAAATAAAATCTTTAAAAAAAAGAATAATTCATATGAAATGGGATTTCTACAAACCCTTTTCAGCATAAAATATAATGTTTAAGTGCAGCCTCTTCTCATATGTAATGAATATTTATAATTTCAGATGTAATAAAGTCTATTACTTTAAATACACATGTGAGTATCTTAAAGTATGATAAATTAGTGCTAGGTTAGAGTTTAAGATTTAAATTTAGGATTAGTTTAATGTTAGACAATAGGTTGCAGTTGAAGTTACAATTCATATTTGTTCTAAATTTGAAATTATTTATAGATAAAGGTTATATTTAGAGATAGTGTTAGCTTAAATCCTTGGGCCAGACATAAAATTATCTAATGTACTCAAATTAGTTTAGTGTTATTGCTTATTGTAACATTAGAATTGCTGTTATACTTAGCTTTATGGTTCACTTTGAGTTGAAGTTAAAATTTGGATGAATATTTTGGTCAACTTGGGAAGGAATATTTGTACAATGATTACATTGTTTTCTGAGGGTTGGTCTGAGCTTATAGCGAGGTTTGTAGTAGAGTGTATAGGGAGACTTGAAAAGAGTGTTTTATATGAATTTAAAATAGGTATATTTTAAGTTTCTTAAGTAGTAACTTGTAAACAAACTTCAACACTGTATTCTTCAATGAGTGCATCTGTGTAAAGAATAGTTTTTAAAACAGCTACCTGCAAACTTTAGTTGTCACAATGTTAAACTGAAAAATGGCATTATATATTTTTTCTCTTAAGTATATTTTATTTATTTTGCCATTACAGTTGTCCAAATTTTCCCCTCCTTGCCCCACTCCACCCAGTACCCCATTTCCTCTGGCTATGCCCCCTTAGTTCATGTCCATGTGTCATGCATGTAAGTTCTTTGGCTTCTCCATTTCCTTCATTTTTCTTAACATCCCCCTGTCTATTCTGTAACCACCAATGCGTACTTTTTTCCCCTTTCACATCCAGATAATTCACCATTTAATTACTGCCTTCTGTCAGCTTCTCAAATCATATTAATACAAAGCTTTCTTTTCATTATTTCAAAATGCCTACATTAATTCATTTTTTCAAAGAATTACTTTTTAAGTAATATGAATTGCAGTATTACCAAACACATGCAAAAATACATTTACACACATACATATTTTTACACATATTAAAAGTACATACTAGATTTTGAAGAGTTAATACAAAAAAATATATAAGCTATGGGCATATTTTTTAGATTATTACATGTTAAATTATAGTATCTATCCTAGATATACTGTATCAAATTAAGCAGTTTTTTTCTTCTTTAATACTTATTTTACTCTGGAATGCTATGTTTGTGAAATATATCACAGAAATGGTGTATTGCAGAACTCACTTTTGTGAAAGTTGTTCTAGACATAGTGTCAAACCCACAGTAAAAAATGAATTTGGTTTTTGAGTCAGATCCTCCTCCCTCCAACAATACAACTCAACTTTATTTTAAGCTACTGGAACTACAACTTATTCCCTTTGGAGTTTCCCATCTTAAATAATAGATTTATTTTTTACAGTATTTTTTTTTAAATTTTATTGTTGTTGTATTACATCCATCCCCTTTTTGCTCCCCTCTGTCCCCCTCCCCACCCACCCATTCCCTCCAGAGGCCCCACTTCTTTCAATACCCTGTTTTTCCTCTACATCTATTTTACAAGTTGAAGCCTTCAGAAATAATGGCACTTGGAGTGTTCAGCTGGTCCCCAGAGTAGAATTTATTATGTCTACTAAGTTGAGGTAAAAAATTAAAATCCCTGGGATTTAAACAATCCTGTAGAATAGTATTCTACCTATTTTTTAAACTTGTGGTTGACTTCCTATGTGATCCTAAACCAACCTCTGAACTTTTTGAAATGAATCTCATCTAACTTACATGCTAATATGAGAATATATATTGCCTATGTATACGAGTCATATAGTTTAGTAGTTTGCAATTTCCATCCAAATTGGGCTTCATTCTCAGCAACTTTTCTAACCTAAAGATTGAATGATTTCACAACACACCAATGATCAGTTGGTTGCTATTTAAAGCATAAATTGCTAAGAAAATCTATATATTACACACCCACAAACAAGCACAAATTTTATAACAGTGAATAAGAAAGATAGCATGTATTCTGTAATATACATCCACATTTTATTACTTTTTTCTTCTTCCTTAACTGCATTAGATTTTTCTGAGTTATTGCAAGTAACATGATTTTCCCATACTGTGAAATAATTCCAATCTAAGAAAACTTAACCTGCAGTAGTGCAGATACAAGTTATATAAATTATACCTTATTTAGTAAAATCTATTTATAACAAGATAATTTTAAAGCATTCATAAGTTGGTTCCTATCCATTTAGCTATCCTATGCCTTTTTTATTTTTTAGATTTTATTTATTATTTTTAGAAAGAGGGAAAGAGAGAGAGACATCAATGTATGGTTGGTTGCCTTTCACCTGCCTCCAGCTACAGACCTGGCTTGGAACCTGGTTATGTGCCCTGGCTGGGAATTAAACCAATAACCTCTGGGTCCACAGGCTGGTGCCTTATCCACTGTGCCACCAGCCAGGGCTACCCTATGTCTTTTTTTGTTTTTTTGTATGTTTTGTTATTTTTGTTTTTTTTTTTTATTATTGTTGTATAACATCCAACACCTTTTTGCTCCCCTCTATGCCCCTCCCCACCAACCCATTCCCCACAAAGCCAATCCCCCCCTGTTGTCCATGTCCATGGTTCCTTTATACTAGGTTCTTGTCTAAGCTGCTACCCTTCCTTGCCTCCGCCTACCCCCTCCCCCCTCCCCCCAACCCCATTTCCCCTGACCACTGCAGGCCTATTCCTTGTATTCATACACTTGGTTCTGTTTTGCTTGTTGTTAGTTTTGCTCATTATTGTCCCGTAATGGGTGAGATTATATGATATTTGTCCATCACTGACTGGCTTATTTCACTAAGCATAATAATCTCCAGTTCCATCCATGTTGTTGCAAAGGGTACAAGTTCCTTCTTTCTTTCTGCTATATAGAATTCCATTGTGTAAATGTACCAAAGTTTTTTCATCCAATCATCCACTGCTGGGCACTTAGGCTGTTTCCAGCACTTGGCTATTGTAAATAGTGCCACTATGAACATAGGTGTGCATAGGTTCCTATGAATTGGTGTTTCAGGATTCTTTGGGTATAGTCCAAGTAGTGGAATGGCTGGATCAAAAGGCAGTTCCATTTTTAGTTTTTTAAGGAAACCCCATAATGTTTTCCACAGTGGCTGCACCAGCCTGCATTCCCACCAACAGTGTATGAGGGTTCCCTTTGCTCCGCATCCTCGCCAACACTTGTTGTTTGTTGATTTGCTGATGATTGCCATTCTGACAGGTGTGAGGTGGTATCTTAATGCAGTTTTAATTTGCATCTCTCTGATGACTAGCGATGTTGAGCATTCTTTCATATGC
>PVIW01018106.1:0-12374 GCA_004026585.1 Noctilio leporinus | reverse complement strand
CTCTCTGCCTCTCTGCCTTCTCCTCTCTCTAGAAATAATAAATAAAATCTTTGGGGAAATAAAGAATATATTAAAAGGTATCAAAGCAGATTTAATAAAGCAGAAGATCAAATCAGTGACTTGAAAGGCAAGGTATAAGAAACCATCCAAGGGGAACAACATAAATCATATAAATAATAAAGAAATAAAGAATAAATAAAGAAAAATTGGGACAAAAATGAAGCATAACAATGTTTGTATTATAGAGGTACCAGAAAGAAAAGAGAAAGGGGAAATGATTGAGAACATATTTGAAGAAACAGTTACTAAAAACTTCTGTAAACGAGGACCTACAACAAACTATTCTACAACAGCAAAGATAACATTTAAAATTGAAGGAAAAAAAGAGCTTCCTAGACAAGATAAAGCTAAAAGAGTTCAGCACCACCAAACCAGTATTAAAATATATATATATATATAGTAATAGGTAAAGGGATTTCTTTAAGAAGAAGGGGAAAAATATAAAAATAATAAAACGATAATAACTACCTACCTATCAATAATCACTTTAAATGTGAATGGTAGCTGTTATCCAACAGAACAAAACCCATATATATGCTGTCTACAAGAGACCCACTTCAAAATGAAAGATACACACAGATTAAAACTAAAGGGATGAAATAGATAATTCATTCAAGGCCCTGGCTGATGGCCCAGTGGATAAGGCACGGACTGTAAACCCAAAGGTCACTGGTTTGATCCCCAGCCAGGGCACATAACCAGGTTGCAAGCCAGGTCTCCAGCCAGGTCTGTAGCTGGAGGCAGATGAAAGGCAACCATACATTGATGTCTCTTTCCCTCTCTTCCTTCCTCCCTTCCCCACTCTCTGAAAATAATAAATAAAATCTTTAAAAAAAAAAAGATATTTCATTCAAATTGAAACAAAGAAACTAATATATAAGCAATACTTATATCAGACAATATGAACTTTAAAACAAGTCTATAAGAATAAAAGAAGAGGGAAGAAGAGACAAAGAAGGGGAGCAGTTTAGACAAGAACCTAGTATGGAAAAACCATGGACATGGACAACATGTGGGATTGACTTTGTGGAGGAGTGGGTGGGTGTGGAAGGAGACAGAGGGGAGCAAAAAGGGGATGGATGTAATACAACAACAATAAAATTAAATTTAAAAAAAGAATAAATGAAGAACACTGTAATGATAAAGAGATCAATCAACAAGAGAACACTTGTAAACATTTATATATCCAGTATACATATAGATAAATATTGATGAACATAAAGGGAAAGATCATACCAGAAACATATAAAAAAGCCTAAAAATAGAAAAACAAAACAAAACAAAATGAAACTGGTTAC
The DNA here is from genome assembly GCA_004026585.1 of Noctilio leporinus. NCBI lineage: Eukaryota > Metazoa > Chordata > Mammalia > Chiroptera > Noctilionidae > Noctilio > Noctilio leporinus. The sequence goes on along the minus strand of PVIW01018106.1, from coordinate 11,016 downwards.
TTGAAAGAAAAGAAAATGTTAACAAATTTTTAACTAGACACATCAAGAGAAACAGAGAGAGAACACAAATAAATAAAAAAGAAAAGTGACAACTAACACCATTGAGATACAAAGATTATAAGTAAATACTACGAACAATTATATGCCAACAAATTGGCCAATCTGGAAGAAATTGATAACTATGTAGTAACATAATACCTTCAAAAACTTAACCAAGAAGAAACAGAGAAGCAACAAAATAAATACAATCAATGTAATCAAAGCAGAAATAAAAAATTAAAAAAAATTCCAACAACAAAAGTCCTGGACTGAATGACTTCTCAAACATATATTACCAAATACTCAGAGAAAAACTAACATTGATTTTTTTTTTTAATTATTCCAAAAAGTTCAAGAAGAGGGAAGACTTCTAACCTCATTGTTGGGGCCAACATTGTCCTGATGCCAAAATCAGATAAAAATATTACCAAGAACATAAATTATAGGCACATGTCCCTGATATATAGATGTTAAAATTCTCAACAAAAATATTATCAAACCAAGTTCAGCAATAACTTATAAAACTGTATACTGTAATCAAATGGACCTTATTGCCAGCAGGCAAGGTTGATACAGATTTCACAAATCAATAAATGTGAAACACCACTTGTATAAAATAAAATATAAAAATCAAATGATCATATCAATAGATGCAGAAAAACATTTAATAAAATATAGTACCCACTTACAAAAAAATTTTAAGTGGGAATAAAAGGAACATAATGAAGGTGATATATGACAAACCCACAGCTAATATCCTATTCAATAAGAAAGAGCTAAAATTATTTTTCTTAAATCAGTAACAAGAGAAGGATGTCTACTTTTGCTTCTCTTACTCAACACAGTATTGGAGGCCTAGGCAAAACAATCAGAAAAGATAAAGATAAAGGCATCCAAGTAAGAAAGAATGAAATAAAATTGTCATTATTTTTAAATGACATGACACTATATACAGAGAACCCTAAAGATTTTACCAATTACACTATTGGAACCGATAAAATGAATTCAAACAAAGTAACAGGATACAAAATAAATATCCAGAAATTGGTCACATTTTATATACCAATAATGAACAGAAGATAAAATATCTATAAATTAATTTAACCAAGGAGATAAAAGACATGAACTTGGAAAATTGTAAGACATTGATGAAAGAAAATGGAGAACATACAAAGAAATGGAAGCATTTACATGCTCATGGAAAGGAAGAATTAACATTGATAAAATCCCATGCTACCAGAACAATTGATAGTTTCAGTGCAATTCCTATTAAGATGTCCATGGCATATTTCATAGAACTAAACAAAATATTCCAAAAGTTTGTATGGAGCCACAAATACTCCATATAGCCACAAATGATATCAAACCTTATTACAAGGCTATAGTAATCGAAACAGCATGGTACTGCATAAAAACAGACACAGATATTAATGAACCAGAATAAAGAGCTCCAAAATGAATTCATGTCTATATGACCAATTAATATATGACAAAGAGGGCAAAAGTATACAATTATTATATGATAAAGGGGAAGAGCATGCCTCTTTGGACAGATATATGCAAAAAATTGAAATGAGACTACCTTTTTAAGCTATATACAAGAATAAAACTTAAAATGCATTAAATACTTAAACGTGACACTTTAGACCAGAAAATTGCTAGAAAAAAGACACATAAACAATAGAATATCTAACATTTCTCTTAGCAATATTTTTTTCTGATGTATACATTGGGTAAAGGAAATAAAATTAAAAATAAACAAAAAGAACATCAATGTAAAATGGATTTAGAGGGTTTTATGCTAAGTGAAATAAGATAGGAAAAGGCAAATGCCATTTAACTTATTTGTAGAATTTAAGAACTAAAACAACATACAAACAAAACAAAAACAGACTGAATTTAGAAAACTGACTCATGGTTGCCAAAAAGAAGAGGGCTTAGAGGGATGGGTGAAAAAGGAGAAGGGATTAAGAAGTATAAATTGGTAATTATAGAAGTCAATGGGATGTAGATTACAGCATAGTCGATAATAGCGTAATAAGTATTATAGTGCCAGGTGGGCACTTGAAATATTGGGGGACCACTCTGTAAATTATATGATACTCTAACCACTATTCAGTATACCTGAAACTAATATAAAGTAATATGGAATGTCAAAAATGCACTATTATGTTTCTGTCTCTATTGTTTTCTTCTTGAACACCAATAGTCTTCTCAAAATGTCTAATTGAAATACTTAATTTACATATTTATTCAAATGTTATCATCTCAAATATCTAAGGGATTTTACAGCCTAATATAAGGAAAAGTTTATGAGATATGCATCCTCTAAATAAAGCCATTTAAAGTTCAAGATAAAAATAATTAATTTCAACAACATAAGCTTAAATTGTTAAAAATACATACTCAATTTCATTATTTTTAATAAATGCCCTAAGCTAGTGTAATATGGGCCTGTCCCAAAAGTATCAAGCCAATGTCAATATAATTAAAACAGTGTGTGCTGGCCGATACTTTTGGGACAGACCTTGTATATTTCATTACAGTTATTTTTAAAATCCACGACTATGCCTGAATGAACTAAAGGAAATATGTAAGAAAATATGGTCCATTCTACTATCTTTCACTATACATTATTGTGACAAACATTAAATACGCTGATATTTGGGTGCAAATGAGAGAAAAGCTGTAACTTCATGGAAAAGCTGTAACTTCATGTAACATTAAATTTATTGTTTGCAAAAGTAGGAGGATCACAGAAAAATGGCAAGGAATTTTACCATTAACAAAAATTCTTAAACTTATAACAATTGCCCTTCAGGATCAAATATCTATAAAAATTAAACACGGTTTACCAGCTATGTATCCTCAGCCACTATTATTTATTGTTTTAAGAACAAAACATGCATGCCAGCAAGACACACATCCTCATTTTCTCCAAATGTCACTCACTGAGATGGTGTGTTTGAAAATTTCAATCATATAGACATAAGACTAATAATGATCATTAGACAATGTCATGTTTGCTTTATAATAACCACTTCCTAATAAAAGCTGCTAGGTCTGGATTCATTTATTTTAGCTGAGGAAATAGTACTCACTACCTCATGAATAGGATAGATTTTGAATCATGAAAAGATACACCTAGGCCCAATTAACTTTGCTGACTTGAATTTATGAAGAAATGAATACCTTTCAATAGAGATTATAGTGATAAAGTCTATCTGACACAGTCTCTACTAACGCTGTGGTTCACTCACAACTTACCGCAAGATGTCATTTCATCTGTCTGGTCCCCACAGTCATCTTCCCTATCACACAGCCATGCTCTGGGAATGCAGCGCCCATTTCCACAAGAAAACTGGTCCAACTGGCATGTTCTGGCTATGAGGATCAATCAATTTCCAAAGAATAAATTTAGAAGCTTTTTAAACAACATTAAAGATAAATTATTCAATATATTTTAAATATAGTATATTGCTTTATTAGATAAAATATTTTGAAAGTAAATTTTTATTCAATTTATGACAATGCCAGCTTGCTAGTCTTCTCTAAAGTTCACATGCCTTGCCTTTCAATTAAATTCATTATTTAACATTTTTCCTGGCACATGCTTATGAATACATGATTAAATTAAATTTTATACAACTTTGAATTTTAAAAACGTTTTAAATAGTGTTTGCCAATAAACCAGCTGAATCTTTGTGATTGCCTGATTAATGAGCCCAGTAATGACTTTTATAGTGTAAGAGAAAGGGTTGGAAGACTATTGCAGGGAACCTAGTTTCTAGCCATGGGGTCAGAATTATTTTTTTCTTTAACATTGTCAATGCATATATTTTTTTATCTGTTTGGTTCAATATATTTAGAGTGAAAATGCAAATATAGTTTTTTTTTAATATTATATTTATTTTTAAAGAGAAGGGAAGAGAGAATGTATGGTCGCCTCTCATGTGTTCCCAACTAGGGACCTGGCCTGCAACCCAGGCATGTGCCCTTACTGGGAATCAAACCAGCAACCCTCCTATTTACAGGCCAGCACTCAATCTACTGAGCCACACAAGCCTGGGATATAATTTTAAACATACTTTTAGGCCTAAAGTGGATTTTAAACTCACAATTTAGTACAGTTATATAAAAATGTATAATTTAATCAAAAATATGAACTTTGCTTTGGGCTCTCTTAAGGGTCTCAGTGAACACATATGGAGTCTTGCTTTCTATATCAGCCAAAGGGAAATATTTGAAACTATTCTTTTAAGGGGTTATGTTCTACATGGAGTTTCATTACCTTTTTCTATTATAATCAGGTTAACCTTTGAAAGCAGAAAAGCCTAGATAGATTCCTAATTCTTTTCTAGGCCTTAGGTTGTTATATAGTTATTTTAGTGTTTCATTTTGTTTTGTTTTTCTTTTGTTCCTCTAAACTACAAATTTGCCTTCATGACTATCAGTATCCACCCATACTTCCTTCTTATTTGACCAAAGAAAGGAGAGATAATGTTGGAAAGGGTATACTTAAATCTATCAATATTTGGGTTAAAGATAAAGCAGATGAAAAGCAATAAGAGTGGGAGTTTTTGTGGCTATGAAAAGAGAATGTTATTTTAGATTACATGTACATTGCCTCCTATTGCCTAAGAATAATAAAGATGTTTCTTTTCCTTCAAAACATGCTATCAACTTGGCTACTAATTCTTGGTTCAATTCTTTGAACCAACAGCGGTTCAAAGCCAACTCATCCAAACACAGTAAAATAGATTTCTATAAATCAGGTTTTTAGAGGTTATTTAAAATAAGTTCTTGAAAGTTATATACTAGATGTTTCCTTTTGAGCAAAGTATAGTTTTCATCTAAAATGTTTATCTTCTATTAGTGACCACTTCAAAGATCACTCAATGAAAAAAGTACACACTTGCTTGGATATACAGTATATTGGATATATTATTTCTATTCTCAGAGTCAGTACTTAGGAATACCAGGAAAATTATTACATGATATGATTTTTGGCTTTGCTTATGTAGATAAGGGTCCTGAATCAAAACATTTTATGTAACATTAGATTATTTTTCCTTTTTATATATTGATTGTTTTGTGTTGATAGATTTTTAGTGTCCCAATAAATGTGTACACTACTGAAGTTTGCAATGTTGAGCTTCAAGTAGGATAAAATATTTCTATGTTGCCTCATTTGGCTAATTTTGCAGGTCTTCTATTAAATTATTCTAACATTTAGATTAAAACAACAAAGCCCCTAGGTAACTTTAATAAAACTATGCTTACTTGAAAAAAATATGTATATATTTGTATTAGCCTAGAGAAGAAAGGAGATGCTGGCATTAGTTCACTTGTTAGTAAGGAAAGGCCATAGAAATATGAGAAAGATTAATAAAAAATTTTACATGCCTCTGTATTGCTCCACTGGTTACAGTAAATACTTTTAAGTTTTAAGAGAAATTAATGAGATATTTTCAACAATTTTTCTCTTCTCTCTTTCCCACTAACTTCCATTGTTCTTCCCTTCCTCCCTCCTTTCCTTCTTTTCTTTATTCATCTCCCTCCCTGACTCTTTTCCTTTAACTCTCCATTTTTTCTTTTCATCTCTTTTCCTCTGATAACCCTCTACCTATTCCATTTCTTCAACATTTCTTATTTTCTTGTTTTAAAGAGAAATAGCACACAGTTTTATATTCATTATATGTAAATGGTGGCCCTGGCTGGTGGCTCAGTGGACAGATGCTGGCCTACAAACCCAAAGGTCACTGGTTTGACCCAGTCAGGGGACATAACCAGATTGCAAGCCAGGTCTCCAAGCAGGTCCTTAGCTGGCAGAAGGTGAGAGGCAAACCATACATTGACGTTTCTCTTCATTTCTTCCTGATTCCCTGCACTTCTCTCTCTCTAAAGCTAAAGAATGAAGTTAAAAAAAAAAAAAAGAAGAAAGAAAAAGAAAAAGATTCTAATGAGCTGATAGTAAGAATATATTAGCTTTTCTAATAAAATATAATTTGTTGTTCTTATGCAACTGTATTCTATCCTGTTTTTTCAAGTGTAATTCTAGCAAAGTTTCTTCAGACTGTTTTCTTTTGCTAAAACTGGGGTGATTAGAAAGGACAATGAGAAAGAACTAAAGCCTATCACACAATGTGATCTTGTAGAAATTTGTGTCATCTCATTAACTCTGGAGCTTGAAAAACTGTTATAAATTATTGCTGCAAGAGAGTATTTACTGGCTTATCATTGAGGGATAGTATGCTCTGGAAAATATATGAATTCATTGTTTGTTCTAATCTTAGAGAAAATGAGCTGCTTAGTTTACTGAGAAAATGTAAGTGATTTCAGATGAGAAAGCCGTTTCACTGCATAAATCTACAAGTACTGTCTGCCTATATGATCTAATCACATTGACTAAATTAGCATTTTCTAATCACTTGATTTATATCGAGAAGACACAACCTGTACTTTTTCAGTTGTTGTTCCTATCAGAACTAAATTAGTTTGGAGGTGAGATTAGCAGAGTTGCCCAGGAGGACTCTAATTTTGTAGCAAATGCTGCTCTAATGAAGAGGATATTTACACCTCCTCAGTGGAATTATTTAGCAGATAATCAGAAATTCATTGCCACAATGTGAATTTTTGTACCCATCACTAATTATGCTTCTTATGCAGCCATGTAGCAGTGAGAAATCCCACAATGCACAGGAACAGTTCAAGGAAGAGAACAGAACTTAACACATTTTTCCTAATCCTTACCTTGGCTATATTTTAATAGGATCATTCCATTTATACAAAACCTATGTTATATCAAAACATACTCTTTATCTTACAAAGCAAAGTCTGAATTTTTAATATATCAGATTTCCTTAATGTAACTATCTCTGTCTAGATATAATTTAGTCAAAATTTGAGAAAAATACAGTAATCTAACCCGAGTTCCACCCTGTGGGAAAATGCTGGTCTGAAATTGCCTAGGCTTGAATCCAAAGAGCATCAGAGTTACTATGACAGAAAACAGAATTTTAAATCTCTCTATTTCTCATCTTTGGCCTGAGGTTTTCCATCATAATTATAAAAACATATTTGTGTGTGTGTGTTAAGGGAGAACAACTACCAAGGCTCTGCCACTGTGTACATGTTGTCTTCTCTTCCAGGCAGGTTCTCCGGTACTCTCTCCTTTCCCCACTTCACCCTCTTCAATCTATGCTGATCAATCTTCTTCTCTTTTCTTTTTTCTTTTTTTTAATATTTTATTTTTCTTTTCAGAGAGAGGGGAAGGGACAGAGGCAGAAAGGGAGAAAGAGACATCAATGTATGTTTTCCTTTCACCTGCCTCCAGCTAAGAACCTTGCTGGAGACCTGGCTTGCAACCTGGTTATGTTGCCCTGGATGGGAATTGAACCAGCAACCTTTGGGTTCCCAGGCTGGCAACTGATGCACTGTGCCACCAGCCAGAGCCCTCTTTTCTAGTAAAATAATCCTATCACCTATAAATGTATAGAAAATAATATCAATAGCACCTGTTTGCCATCAGATAGCTATATCAAATCTTAATATATTTTTCTGTATTTGCCACAGATTTTTATTCTAAAGAAAAAAGATATAAGAGAGAAGATGGCGACAGAGTAGAGAGCAGTGCTGGTGTTCTCGAGTACCAAAGCAGCTAGAGGACAGGATAGGGAGCGCGAGACATCTTCAGAACCCTAGGAATTGGAGCGGGCAGCATCTGGACACTGGGGAGCAGAGCCCAGAGGCAGAGGAGGCCATCAGGATAGTAGGTGAGGCGTTCCCGACCAATTGGCTGGCGGGCTGAGGTCGGCTCTGGGCAGGGGCGGCTCTGCTCAGAGGGGCGCGTTTGACTGAGGCAGCTCCTGGCTCCCTGGTGACTGGAAGTCTCAACAGTGAAGTGCGGTCAGCAAGGTCAAATACCGTAGGGAACACGGAATTGAACTCTTGCAGGGGAGGGACTGTGTGAGAGACTCACTCCAGCAACAGGGAGAGGAGGCTTCTCGAGGGGCTAGAGGCTGAGAAGAGTCCTGCAGGAAGCCGGAGTGGGGGAGCGGGAAGTGCACAGGCTGGGGCGGCAAGAAAACGGTGCTGCTGGGCCACTGGGGAAACAGCAGCTAGAAGCCCCCACGAGGGGGGAGGCCCAGCCCTGCGCAACCACACAGGCCCCCAGGCTCCGCGGAAACTCCAAATGGTGAGCCGGCGAGCCGGGAATTAGTAGTGGGTGCAACTGACCCGCCATTGCCTGAGACACAGGCCACACCACCCACGCCTGGGAGGGGCTCATCACAGAGGCCTCGTAAAGGACTCCGAGGAGAGCTGGTTGGCTTGGAGGAGTGGTGCCCGCCCCGGAAGGGCGGGACAGTGTAGGCGGACCCGGACAGTGTTGACAGACAGGGGTGGCCTCCTCCAGGAACTGTGGGGGTGGGGCCAGTTGTTACAGGGACCTGCAAAGTTGCGGGCTGCCCGGCAGGGGTGCTGGGTGCTTGTCCTGGGCAGGAACCTCTGCCAGGAGTGGGAGGGGGCTCCCTGTGGGCTCCAGAATACCGGCAGCCCTAACGCCCAGGCAGGGTGTGGAAGGCCCAGCCTACCTGGGGGCGGACACTCAGAATCAGCCCTGAATGTGACAATCAGAGGCCATGCCACACGCCAAGACCTGCTAGAATATAGACTATAGACTGTAAAGTCCTGACCAAGAAAAAGAGGCAGCCTCAGGAAAGGGATTGCTGCCAATCTCAAGCACCTGAGTTATACCGAGAGCAATATGAACTATTAATCCCCAACATATCCTTTGCAAAAGTTACTTCTCACATATTCTTAATCCCCCCCCATACCTCAATCCACCTAAATACCCAAGACCCTCCCCCTACTCTCGAATTAAAGTCTACTCACTCTGTGGCTATAACGCATTCCCAGTCCTCAATCTAAATATTCCTCCCTTCCCCAGCCACCTAAACCCTATATTCTTTTCTTCCTTCCTCTTTCTTTTTCTTTTTTTAATTTTTTCTTTTCCTTTTCTTCCTGGTAAAGCCCACAGGTTCTGGCTCCACCTGGACCAATCAGAAATCATAAAGGGGGAACAGACACCTAAAATATTTATTAATATCGATTTCTCTTTGTCTTGTCACTTTCTCCCACTTTTTTTTTTTCTTACTTTCTCATTTTCTTCCTTTCTTCCTATCTTCCTATCTTTCTTTCTCCCTCCTTTCTTTTCTCCCTGATAAAACCCACTGGTCCTGGCTCCACCTGGACCAAACAGAGACCATAAAGGGGGAACAGACACCTAAACTTTTTTTTTTTTTTATTAATATTGATTTCTCTTTCCCTTGAGACTTTCTCCCTTTATTTCTTTCCTTTTTTTTCCTCTGCTAAAAGCCCTCAGGTCCAGGCTCCATCTGGACCAGTAAGGGATTATTAAGGGTGAACAGCCAACTAAACCCTTTCTTCTTATTATTATTATCATTTTTATTTCTTTTTTCCTTTTGCATTTTTTGTTTGGTTTGGTTTGTTTTTTTCTTTTTCGGGTTATTTTGTTTGTTTGTTTGTTTTTGTTTTTGTTTCTGCTAAAAGCCCACAGATCCAGAATACAACCAGACAGCCCAAATAAAGGAAACACCAAGAACAGCAAGTAGAGAAAATCTGGGAGATGGCAACACTGAACTCCACAAATCTCCTATCACACAAGGGTGCTCAACTAAGGCAAGGAAGCAAAGCAGGTTAACCCAAGGTCAGAACAAAAATAAATAAATGAATAAATAAATAAATAAAAAGCAAGAACAGACACCCAAAATTGGGGGGAAAAGAATCAGTCCATCACCAAAAGGAAAGGAAGAATCCCCAGAAAGAACACAAAGTGAAACAGAGGCACCTGGAATATCAGATAAGGAATTCAAAAGAATAATGATAGAGAAGCTCAGTGAGCTCAGCCACATCAAAGAAAACTGTAAACAACTCCAGGAGAACTACAAAGAACTCCAGGGAAATTACAAAGAACTCCAGGGAAATTACAAAGAACTACAGAAAAGTTACAAGGAACTTACTGAGAACAACAACAGAATGAAAAAGGACATGGAAACTATCAATAAGTGCCAGGAGGAAATGGAGAATACAATTTCTGAATTGAAGAATACAGTAGAAGGAATCAACAGTAGGCTAGAGGAAGCAGAGGACCGGATCAGCGAGTTGGAGATTAATGTAGACAAATACTCCAAGACAGTACAAGAGAATCAAAAAAGGCTGAACAAGACTGAAGAGGGTTTAAGAGAGCTGCAGGACAACATGAAACGTAACAACATCCGTATCATAGGGATACCAGAAGGAGAAGAGAAACAAGGAATGGAAAACCTGTTCAAAAAAGTCATGATAGAAAATTGCCCTAACATGATGAGTGAAAACATGAATCCAGTTCAGGAAGCACAGCGGGTCCCAATGAGGATCAACCCGAACAGACCAACACCAAGGCACATTATTATTAAAATGCCTAATTTCAAAGACAAAGAGAGAGTCCTAAAAGCATCAAGAGAGAAAAGACAAATAACATACAAAGGGGCTCCAATAAGGCTATCAAATGATTATTCAACAGAAACAATTCAAGCCAGAAGGAAATGACAACAAGTATTTCAAGTAGTGGTAAACAAAGGCCTGCAACCAAGAATACTCTACCCAGCAAGGCTCTCATTCAAGATAGAAGGAGAAATAAGGAGCTTCCCAGACAAAAAAAGACTAAAAGAATACATCTCTACCAAACCAGCATTGCAAGAAATGCTAAAGGGTCCGCTATAAAAATAAGTAAATAAATAAAATGAAGAAACAGAGAAAGCCAAAGAGGAATACAGACACAAAGGGAGAAAATGGCAATGAATAAGTATCAATCAATAATCACCTTAAATGTAAATGGATTAAATGCACCAATCAAAAGACATAGGGTAGCCGAATGGATAAGACAACATGACCCACATATATGCTGTCTTCAAG
>PVIW01018105.1:0-12433 GCA_004026585.1 Noctilio leporinus | reverse complement strand
AAGGAAAGGAGAAAGAAGAAAGAAAGAAAAGAAAGAAAAAAGTGGGAGAAAGTCACAAGACAAAGAGAAATCAATATTAATAAAGAAAGGTTTTAGGTGTCTGTTCCCCCTTTATGATTTCTGATTGGTGCAGGTGGAGCCAGAACCTGTGGGCTTTACCAGGAAGAAAAGGAAAAGAGAAAAATAAAAAATTAAAAAAAAAGAGGAAAGAAGAAAAGAGTAAAGTGTTTAGGTGGCTGGGGAAGGGAGGAATACTTAGATTGAGGACTGGGAATGTGTTATAGCCACAGAGTGAGTAGACTTTAATTCGAGAGTAAGGGGAGGGTCTTGGGTATTTAGGTGGATTGAGGTATGGGGGGGATTAAGAATATGTGAGAAGTAACTTTTGCAAAGGATATGTTGGGTATTAATAGTTCATACTGCTCTCGGTATAACTCAGGTGCTTGAGATTAGCAGCAATCCCTTTCCTGAGGCTGCATCTTTTTCTTGGTCAGGACTTTACAGTCTATCGTCTATATTCTAGCTGGTCTTGGCGTGTGGTAGGGCCTCTGATTGTCACATTCAGGGTTGATTCTGAGTGTGCGCCCCCAGGTAGGCTGGGCCTTCAGCAGCCTGGCTGGGTGTTAGGGCTGCTGGTATTCTGGAGCCCGCAGGGAGCCCCATCCCACTCCTGGTGGAGGTTCCTGCCTAGGACGAGCACCCAGCACCCTTGCAGGGCAGCCAGCAACTTTGCTGGTCCCTGTGATGACTGGCCCCGACCCCACAGTTCCGGGAGGAGGCCGCCCTGTCTGTCAACACTGTCCGGGTCCGCCTACACTGTCCCGCCCTTCTGGGGCGGGCACCATTCCTCCAAGCCAACCAGCTCTCAGAGAAGTCCTTTACTTGGCCTCTGTGATGAGCCCCTCCCTGGCATGGGCGGTGCGGCCTTTGTCTCAGGTAATGGCGGGTCAGTTGCCCCAGCTACTTGTTCCCGGCTTGCCAGCTCGCTGTTTGGAGTTTCCGAGGAGCCTGGGGGCCTGTGTGGTTGCGCAGGGCTGCATCTCCCCCATTCGCAGGGGCTTCTAGCTGCCGTTTCCCCATTGGCCCTGCAGCACTGTTTTCAGCCCTCTCGCATCCCTGGCCGGTGCACTTCCCTGTTCCCCTGCTCCGGCTTCCTGCAGGACTCTTCTCCTCAGCCTCTAGCCCCACGAGGAGCATTCTCTCCCTGTTGTTGGAGTGAGTCTCTCACACAGTCCCTCCCCTGCAAGAGTTCAATTCTGCGTTCCCTAAGGCATTTGCCCTCACCGCCCACACTCACTGTTGAGACTTCCAGTCGCCAGAGAGCCTGGAGCTGGCCTCAGTGAAACCCGCCCCTCTGGGCAGAGCCGCCCCTGCCCAGAGCCGACCTTGGCCCACCGGCTGGTCGGTCTGGAATGCCTCACCTACTGTCCTGCTGGCCTCCTCTGCCTCTGGGCTGTGCTCCCGTGTCCAGATGCTGCCGGCTCTAATTCCTAGGGTCCTGAAGACTTCTCACGCTCTCTATCTTTTCCTCCAGCTGCTTTGGTACTTGAGAACACCATCAGCACTGCTCTCTACTCTGTCGCCATCTTCTCTCTCCCAGACCTGAGAGATTTTTAAAAGAGGTTAAGTGCCTATGAATCCAACCAACTTCCTGAAATCTCATGTGGCAAGTGATCTGTAGGACAAGAAGCCAAAGGAAAGTATATATATGGGTTACTGATCAAAAATCTAAGTTCTAAGGGATAAAATAGCCATTTTCCTGCATTTAAATAATAGGCCAGGAATTATTTATATATATCTTTAGTGGCCAGTGATTAACATTCAAATCATTATTTTAAGGGGGAAGGGAAGAGAAGAGATTGCAAAGGCCTCCTCAGAGGAGGGTGTATACCCCAGTAAAGAGTTCTCCAAAAACTAATAACTGTGACTGTTGCCATATAGCAGATCATTTTAAGATGTTCTCTGGCTCTATAACTTTATTTTTTGAGGCTCAACCCCACATTATATATATGAATTAAATGTTATAATGTACCCATATCATATGTCTATGAGGTCTCCCCAGAAAGTATTCAGCCATGTATTATAGAAAATAGAGACATTTATTGAAGAAGATATAAGGTACAAGAAACATCATACCTAGGACAGTGGCATCTTAGTCCCCTTCAAGGTAGGCACTGTGGGACCTCACATTGTTCTTCCAGCATCTCCTCTGTTGTTTCTGCAAAACTTCTGTTGGAATCACCATCAGCTGCCCCAGTGTATTTTCCTGAATATCATTCAGTCTAAAATCTCTTCATTAAAGGTGATTTTAGTTTTGGGAAAAGCCAGAAGCTACAGGTCACCAAATCTGGGCTGTAGGGGAGCTGAGTCACCTGACTGATTTGATGTTTCACCAAAAACCTCTGCATAAGATGTGATGCATGAGCAGGCGCATTGTCATGATGAAGCTGCCAATCGCCAGCCACCCATGGCTGTGGCCTTTTTAATCATATAGCATCTTTCAACTGATGAAGAACATTGAGGAACTACTCCTTATTTATTGTTTGACCTAATGGGGTGTACTCGTGATGGACAATACCTTCCCAATCAGAAAACACAGTTAAGACAGTCTTGATCTTACTACAACTTTCTTGTGCCGCCTTTGGGTGTGGAGAACCAAGTGACTTCCATTGGGATGACTGGGCCTTCATTTCCATATCATAGCAGTAGGATCACCATTCATTTCTGGTTATGACCTTCCTGACGAAATCTGGTTCATTGGTAGTGGTTTGAGGCAAATCATTAGCAACTGCAGCACAGTGTTCCTTCTGCTCTGGTAGCAGGAGGTGTGGAATGAATTTTGCCATGACACATTTCATGCCAAGATCCTGTGTCAAAATCTTGGCCGAAGTAGTTTTTTGAATCCCCAGATCCACTTCTGGTTCACACAGTGTCAGTTGCCAGTCTTTGTTGATTGCAACCCATATACATTCAACATTCTCAGTTGTTCTGCTTGTTGCAGGCCTTCCAGAATGTAGATCACTTTCAACAGATTCTCGACCTTCTTTGAAGCATTTGTGCCACACTCTTATTTACATTGCACTCATTGCATCATCCCCAGAAGTCTTCTGAATCATTCAAATAGTTTCTGTGGAGGAATGTTCAAGCTTTACGCAAAGTTTAATGGAGATTCATTGCTGTACTTAGTCATTTTGAATGTGAGGGCCACACACTACACATTCAATGGCATCTACTACCCCCACTGACGAGTATAATGAAGTCATTGTTCATGAGCATTCCAGTCCACTCTCCTTGGCTGCCAAGTTACATCAATGTCACATTGTTCTTGTTATATTACTAATGGCTGGACTTTCACCAGAGAGATCTTTTATACACACATACACACACACAAACACAGGTACGTGTGATACAATGGCAATAACTGCATCTTCTTATTTCATGTGCTGCTTATTAATTTTGAAAAACTTTCTACAGTTATGATTGTTAACATCATTGTTGTTTCATATATAAAGTATTAAATTCTGAGAGCAACCATCATGTGGAAGGAATACAGTGTTAGAGCAACCATAATTTCTGGACTGGGCAAACTGCTAAGGAAATTGCAGACTTCAATAACATCCCTATCTGTACAGTTGGCACTGGGAAGAAGGTGTATGATGCTGATTCTGATGTTTCCACACCAACAAGGAAAATGCACAAGGATCGAACAAGGTACACAAGGATTGCACAAGTCCAGATACTGTACACAGAATCCAGGACATCATCAGTGAAGGTCCAGGGAAGTCAACGTGCTCCATAGCAAGAGAACTGCAGATGTTGAATGCAATAGTTCCCAAGATTATTGCTGAAGATACGAGATACAGATCGTATGTTCTTAGAAGAGGCCAGTTTATGACACAGCAGACAAAGGAAGGCATTTTGAAAAAGCAAGGACACTGCTAACAAAATTAAACAATCCCAAAGAAAAAAACCCTCTGATTTTCTTCTCCAATGAAAAGAGTTCTCAGCAGAGCCAAATAGTCAACAGAAGAAAAAATAGGAGGCTTTTTAAGAATCTTATTGAAATTCCAAGTGTCATGAAAATGAAATTTCCTGCTACAGTGATGGTGTTAGGTGTTGTCAGCAATGAAGGAGATGTCATGATCCCACATTTTTTTTCATAAGGCTTGAAGGTGACTGCTGATGTTTACCTTGACATTTTGAGAGAAGTAGTTGTACCATGGATGAAGCAAGTTGAAAATGGATGTCATTTTATTTCCCAACAAGATGGTGGTGCACCAGCACATAACACCAAAAAGATGCAAGAATTTCTGTGTCAATGTTCCTGAATTCTGGTCAAAGGAAATCTGGCCACCTTATTCACCAAATGCAAATCCTTTAGACTATTACGTATGCAATGTTTGTGAGAGAGAAGTTAATAAATAACCTCATTCCAATAAAGAGGCTGTTAAAGCTAAGATTGAAAACATGATGATGTCCATGGATAAAGAAAAGTTAATGAAAGAGTACTCAAGATTGCAAAGTCGAATCATGTCTGTTGTTGCAGCAAATGGGAACTTTTTCGAACAATTTTAAAAAGAATGACTGTTTATGTACTTACATATAAGAATGAATTTGTTTCAAAATACACTTTTGTGGTATGTTGTTTATTTTACTGAAATTTTGCCAATTTATTGTGTGCACCCTGTACTTCTACATATATATTTTATATATACACACATACATATATATAAGATATTCCACACATATAATGTGCCCACATCATGTGTATATATTTATATACAAATATGTAAACATATACTGTATGTATTACAAATAAAGCAACTTTAGAATTTTGCTTCTGGACTTAGTTGGCTATGAACAGTAACTTGTAATTTACTTGTGACTTAGCTTTCCAAGCAATCATGTATGGGCAAGAGTTCTTCTAAGCAAAGTTGTTTTTAGATGTAATAAAATTTTTATGAAAACTAAACCTGACAGTGAAGAAAGTGGAACTAATATTTGTAAACATTTACTCATTTTGATTTAGCGTACTTTTCTTTAAAATTTTTGAGCCTGTTATTTTTTCCTGGTCTTCAGCATGTTTGTAAGACCTGAAATGTGATGTATGTGTCTTGATGGATAAAACAGTATTGCCTAGGTGGGGCTGGTCAATAGGGAACCTGGAAGAAGTTCTCTCAGCCTCTCAGCCTCTCAGGCTTCAAGAATCCGATTTCTCATAGGTCTTAGCAGCTATTTCCCTGGATTGAAATAAGTGTGGGATAGGTAAGGAGGCCAGCAACTCATGTTCAAATCAGTACCTGTGGTGAGGAAGACCTGGGGAGGTACCAAACCCAGTAGGCCCTGCTAAGAAATCTAGTGGCCACTGTGGGTCTTACCGTCCTGGCACAGGAGTCAAGAAGTAAGGAAGGGAGACTCAGTCCCCTTATCCAGCATGGGAACTCCCAGGAGGTGATTTGTTCACACGTCACTTTATTCAGCAAAGGGATAGTCAAGAAGTTGTTTCTCATAACCAATCTGAAGCTGACAGAGGGAAAGAACAAATGGGACATGATCTTTGTACCATCACCTAACCAGTGGCCTCCTGTCATTGAATGCTTTATACCTTGGCACTCAACAGCAGTGAACATTAAAGACTAGCATGGGGATGACCAGGTTTGAGTGTCGGGGGACTTCAGAGACTCATGCCCATGGGTCCCAGTTTGGCCTGACCACTCAGTGAGCCCAGTTAGCTAGATAGGGACAGAGGTACAGGAGGAATGAGGAGGAACTAACACTGAAAGTGCACCTTTCCAAATGCCAGGGACTGCGTCTGTGTTTGCTGTATGCTTAAGTTTATGGCTCAAGCATTTGTGTGTCCTTTCTCAGCTGAAATGCAGGCTACACAGTTGAATCAACCTTCCCAAAGCCACATCACTAGGAAGGGGCTGAGGTGGAATTTGAACTTGGAACAGTCACAATCAGTTTTCTTCCACATCCTGTTTGCTCCCTGAACTCTTAGGAATGTCCAGATTCTCAAGAGTGGGATTTCTGGTATACCTCAAAAATACATTAGCTGGCCCTTCTAGGTAAGTTATTTCTTCCCCAGAGCCGAAGGAGGGAAGTAAGTGGTGGATGTGCCAATGGCTGCAGGGACACAGCACAGAGCAGGGCAAAGACATCCCACAAAGGAGTCAGGTGAGGGCTTTTCAGCCTACCTGTGACCTGTCTTATCAGTACCTTGGTGCTAGACTTTGTCAGACCAAAGATAAGTGGCTTGCCAAATCCTACACCCATGAGATCACATCCACCTAGTTGGTGCCTTTTAATAAATGTCACAAAGGCACTGCCTTGCTTAGAGTTTTCCTGGAAGCAGACCTGAAGACAGATATTTGAGTGCAAGTTTTTTGTGAGGTAATCCCAGGAAGCACTGGTAGTAAGCAGAGAGGTCAGACACAGAAGGGGCACAATCTCTTCAGGTGTGTATCAAGATGATTATCATGTACAACCAGAGCCCAGTCCCACTGGGGAGCTCTGGGAACAGTGGAGAATATTTCATCTTCATCCCTGTTCCCCATCAGCCCTCACTCACTGCGTTTGCCCTGTACAGAGGCTATGTGTTCCCAGGGCGGCAGAAAGCCCTCTGCAGGGTCACAGCTCTTAATGGTTGCAGGTACATATGAGGGCATCTGGGCAGGATGTGGATAACACCATCCAGGCATCCTCCCGGTGAGCCTGACACCATGGCCCAGACTTATGTCCTGCTGGATCTAATTGTCCCCAGCAATTGCCTTTGTCCTTGTCCTTCCACTCTTCAGCTGCAGTATGAATGTAGGCACTCACTGTGATGCTTTCTTCCCACAGTCTAAACTGGAGTTGGTTCTGGAAAACACCAGCACTGCTAAAGTACTGCCAGGGCAGAAATCCTTGTGACTATAATCAAATGTGGGATATACTCCTGGCTCTGATGTATGTTTGTACTGTTCCCTGTAGCCTTTCTTTACTTTCTGCCTTTTTCTCCTCCTCTCCTGTGCCTTGGGAAGCAAATAAGGAAATCCAGTTTTCCTAGCTTCCTGGTCTTCTGCCTTCCTGCTTTTATTCTGCAGACCTCAGGGAGATGGTTGGCTGGCATGGGAGGCAGCTGCCCAAACTACACAGGTCTGGAGGGAGGCCTTTGAGGGACAGGGGCACAGATGAGAACCTCCTCTTGCAGCTCTTGTTTGTCTCACAACCACTGCTTTCTCAGCTATTGTTCACTTATTGGGGTGGCATACCCCAGATAAGTTGAATTCTTGCCTCTGCTGAGTCCACAGTCCCCAGAACACTCAGCCCCTCTCCCCTCCCCCCCCTCCCCCCCCCCCACTCTACCCAGACCACCCTGCTCTGGTTTGGCTTATTCTTAGCTAAATCGTCCCTTGGGGAGAACTGAAATAGGACTTCAGCAGAAGTGTAGAGTTGATTCAAATCAGAAACCCCCAAATGCAAAGCTGCAACTATTTGAGTTTCAGTTTTCTCCAGCTTTGTCACTGGAGGTTTTGAGTTTAGTTACCCTTTACAGTTTTTGCTTCGAACAGGAACATTTCCCAAGGCATGTATGGCTGAACCCTGCTGCTTCATTTGGCACTGTCCCTCTAATGTGGTATAAACCCCACAGATGCTGCTTGGGGGGCCCAGTGGTAACTTCTCCCATTTGGTGTGATGAGAGGAAGCACTCACCCCCAGGTGTATGGCCACAATCTGTCATAGTTCTAATCAATTCTGCTTCACCCTGAGTGTATGCTGGGATGAATACAGTGCTTTTGGGGGGTTGATTCTGCTCAAAAGCCCAAAGATAAGAATGAGAGATGGGTCCAAGGAGGGAAGACATCATGGACCACCTTACAGAAGTAAGGACACGTTCCTCTCATTCACCTGTAAGGCAGATGGGTCACAGACTGAGCTCAAAACAAGATTCCATGAGCATGAGTCCTCCCTTTGCCCCTTACAGGCTGTTGATCTTAGAAAAGTACTTAACCCTTGGTGCCTCTGTTCCTCTATATGTAACACGGGGTGATAATCATGTTACATCCCTCATACTGTTGGTGGAAGGGTTCAATAAATTAATATTTATAAAGTGCTCAGAAATATACCTGGCACCTAGTGTTTGTCAAATAAGAAAATGGTCTCATTTTTTCTGCCTGCCCAAGAAAGGTTCTGTGGGACCTCCCTGGGAATACACACTGAGACCAGGAAAATAAAGACTGAGGAACTCGAAAACCACAGAAGGAAAGAGGTGAGGAGGAAGTGTTGTCAGCTAATGTGTTAACTAGGACTCTTTCGACTGCAGGCACACTCATTATGCAATGACTATGTTAAGCACCTGCTATGTATGAGCCAGGTGGGCTCAATGCTGGGTGCTTAGCAATGACCTCATGGAGCTTGCATTTATGTATGACATAAAGTACATTCGAACAAGCAAATGAGTGTAATAATTACAGGGTAATAAAGACTATGAAGAAAATAAACAAAATGGAGTTAAAGGGACAACTAGGGTGGAGGACAGATTTAGGTTGGGTGGTCAGAAAAGACCTCACCAAGAAGGTAATATGACAAGAAAGACCAGCCATGCGAAGCTCTCAGAAGACAACTTTCCACACAGAGGGAGCAGCACATGCAAAGGCCCTGAGGTGCGCAGGAGCTTGGAGAGTTGGAAGAACATCAAGAAAGCTCTTGTGGCTGGAGCAAAATGAGGGACAGAAAGAGTCGAAAGGGCCAGTTTGGCCAAGGTGGATGAGGCCCGATCAGGCATAGTAGAGTGTTCAACTTTTCTTTTAAGGGGTGTTGGATGTTTAAAGCATGACAAAGTCATGCAGTTTTTAAATGTTTAGAAACAACTCAAGGTAACATAATCAAAAGGAGGAATTTATTAAGACTGCAGGAATGTCTCAACAAAGCCATGGCAGGAATAGAGTTGGGCTTGAATGTTGGAGGGCAACTTCTCCACCCCAGTAGCTGGTCTCTTTGTTCTCTGCACCATAGTCCCCATGGTATACATGGCAAACACCTGCTCCTAGGTTATATAAACTTGACTTCTACAGTCTGGCATCCCCGAGGCAATGCATCTTTCAGTTCCAACATACTGGGGCTAAGAACTTAGAGGCTGAATTGAGCCAGGAGTCCATTTCTGGATCAATCAGCTATGGCCATAGTGAGGCACAGTCACTCTCAACGCCCTGGTTGTTTCCAAGGATAGGGTTGGGTAAGGAGGGAATAATTCTCCAAAAGAGAGGTGAGGATGCAGGGCAGAGTAAGCAAAGTATTCAAGTTGCTAGAAAAATAGATACTAAAGAATATACCTAGAAGCAAGCTCAGAATTAAGCACTGAGCTTTCTGGTTGCCATGGTTAAACAGAAACATTGCTAAGAAAAGATGGGGACAGAGTAGAGAGCAGTGCTGATGGTTTTCTCGAGTACCAGAGCAGCTAGAGGACAAGATAGGGAGCGTGAGACGTCTTCAGCACCCTAAGAATTGGAGCGGTCAGCATCTGGACACAGGAGAGCACAGCCCAGAGGCAGAGACCAGCAGGAGAGTAGATGAGGAAGTTCCCTACGGACCGGCCGGTGGGCTGAGGTTGGCTCTGGGCAGTGGCTGCTCTGCCCAGAGGGGCACGTTTGATTGAGGCCAGCTCCCTGGCAACTAGAAGTCTGAGCAGTGAAGTGCGGGCAGTGAGGACAAACGCCATAGGGAACTCAGAATTGAACTCTTGCAGGGGATGGACTGTGTGAGAGACTCGCTCCGGGCAACAAGGAGAGGAAGCTCCTCACAGGGTTAGATGCAGAGGAGAAGAGTCCTGCTGGGAGCCGGAGCTGGGGAGCAGGGAAGTGCACGGGCAGGCCGGGGCGGCGAGGAAGCTGAAAACGGAGCTGCTGGGCCACTGGGGAAACTGCAGCTTGAAGCCCCTGCGAAGGGGGAGGCCCAGCCCTGCACAACCACACAGGCCCCCCAGGCTCCTTGGAAACTCCAAACGGCTAGCCAGGAACAAGTAGCCAGGGCAACTGACCCGCCCATTGCTCGACACAAAGGCCGCACCACCCACGCCTGGGAGGGGCTCATCACAGAGGCCACGTAAAGGACTCCTCGGAGAGCTGGTTGGCTTGGAGGATTGTAGCTCGCCACGGGGGTGGGGGGGGGGCAGTGTGGGCAGACCCCAGGCACTGTTGATGAACAGGGGCTGCCTACTCCGGGAACTGTGGGGACAGTTGTCACAGGGTCCCGCAAGGGTGCAGGCTGCCCTGCAGGGGTGCTGAGTGCTCTTCACGGGCAGGAACCTCCTCTAGGAGTGGGAGGGGACACCCTGCCAGCTCCAGAATACCGGCAGCCCTAAAACCCAGCTAGGCTGCGGAAAGCCCAGCCTACCTGGGGCTGATACTCAGAATCAGCCCTGACTGTGACAATCAGAGGCCCTGCCACATGCCAAGACCAGCTAGACTATAGACTGCAAAGTCCTGACCAAGAAAAAGAGGCAGCCTCAGGAAAGGGATTGCTGCTAATCTCAAGCACCTGAGTTACACCAAGAGCTACATGAACTATTAATCCCCAACATATCCTTTTCAAAAGTTACTTCTCACATATTCTTAATCCCCCCGCCATACCTCAATCCACCTAAGTACCCAAGACCCTCCCACTACTTTTGAATTAAAATCTACTCACTCTGTAGCTAGAACGCATTCCCAGTCCTCATTCTAAGTATTCCTCCCTTCCCCAGACACCTAAACCCTTTCTTTATTCTTTTCTTCCTTCCTCTTTCTTTTTTTTTTTTTCCTTTTTTTTTTTTTTTTTTTTTTTTTTTTTTTTTTTTTTCTTTTTTTTTTTTTTTTTTTTCCTTTCTTCTTTCATTTCTCCCTGATAAAGCCCACTGGTCCTGACTCCACATGGACCAAACAGAGACCATAAAGGGTGAACAGACACCTAAACCCTTTCTTTATTAATATTGATTTCTCTTTGTCTTGTGACATTCTCACTTTTTTTCTTTTTTCTTTTTTTCCTGTGCTAAAAGCCCTCAGGTCCAGGCTCCATCTGGACAAGTTAGGTATTATTTAGGGTGAACAGCTATCTAAACCCTTTGTTATTATTATTATTATTATTATCGTTTTTATTTCTTTTTTCCTTTTGTATTTTTTTTTGTTTAGTTTGGTTTAGTTTTTTTGTTTGTTTGTTTGTTTGTTTATGTTTTTCTTTTTTCTGCTAAAAGCCCACAAGCCCAGAATACAATGAGACAGCCCAAATAAAGGACACACCAAGAACAGCAAATGGAGAAATTCTGGGAGATGGCAACATTGAACTCCAAAAATCTCCTATCACAGAAGGGTGCTCAACTCAGTCAAGGAAGCAAAGCAGGTTAACCCAAGGAGAGAACAAAAATAAATAAATAAAAAGCAAGCAAGAACAGACACCCAAAATGAGGAAAAAAAGAATCAGTCCATCACCAAAAGGAAAGGAAGAATCCCCAGAAAGAACACAAAATGAAACAGAGGCACCTGGAATATCAGATCAGGAATTCAAAAGAATGATGATAGAGAACCTCAGTGAGCTCAGCCACATCAAAGAAAACTGTAAACAACTCCAGGAGAAATACAAAGAACTCCAGGGAAATTACAAAGAACTCCAGGGAAGTTACAAAGAACTTACTGAGAATTACAACAGCATAAAAAAGGACATGGAAACTATCAATAAGTGCCAGGAGGAAATGAAGAATACAATTTCTGAATTGAAGAATGCAGTAGAAGGAATCAGCAGTAGGCCAGAGGAAGCAGAGGACTGGATCAGCGAGTGGGAGGATAATGTAGACAAATACTCCAAGACAGTACAAGAAAATAAAAAAAGGCTGAATAAGACTGAAGAGGGGTTAAGAGAGCTGAAGGACAACATGAAACGTAACGACATCCGTATCATAGGGATACCAGAAGGAGAAGAGAAACAAGGAATGGAAAATCTGTTCAAAAAAGTCATGATAGAAAATTACCCTAACATGATGAATGAAAACATGAATCCAGTTCAGGAAGCACAGAGGGTCCCAATGAGGATCAACCCAAACAGACCAACACCAAGGCACATTATTATTAAAATGGCTAATTTCAAAGACAAAGAGAGAATCCTAAAAGCATCAAGAGAGAAAAGACAACATACAAAGGGGCTCCAATAAGGCTATCAAATGATTATTCAACAGAAACAATTCAAGCCAGAAGGGAATGGCAAAATAGTATTTCAAGTAATGAACAACAAAGGCCTGCAACCAAGAATACTCTACCCAGCAAGGCTCTCATTCAAGATAGAAGGAGAAATAAGGAGCTTCCCAGACAAAAAAAGACTGAAAGAATACATCTCTACCAAACCAGCATTGCAAGAAATGCTAAAGGGTCTGCTATAAAAAGAAGTAAACAAATAAAATGAAGAAACAGAGAAAGCCAAAGAGGAA
>PVIW01018104.1:0-12433 GCA_004026585.1 Noctilio leporinus | reverse complement strand
AAACTTTGGTCCATTTACACAATGGAATTCTATATGGCAGAAAGAAAGAAGGAACTTGTACCCTTTGCAACAACATGGATGGAACTGGAGAATATTATGCTTAGTGAAATAAGCCAGTCAGTGAAGGACAGGTATCATATGTTCTCACCCATTATGGGACAATAATGAGCAAAACTAACAACAAGCAAAACAGAACCAAATGTATGAATACAAGGAATAGGCCTACAGTGGTCAGGAGGAAAGGGGTTGGGGGGAGTGGGGAGGCAGAGGCAAAGAAGGGGAGCAGCTTAGACAAGAACCTAGTATAAAGGAACCATGGACATGGACAACAGGTGGGATTGACTTTGGGGGGAAAGGGTGGGTGGGGAGGGGGACAGAGGGGAGCAAAAAAGGGATGCATGTAATACAACAACAATAAAATTAAAAGAAAAAAAAAAAAAAAAAGAAGCTTCCACTTAGGAGAAAAGCCAGGAGAATAAAGTACCCTGAAAACCAAGTGTGGTGGATTATATTTTCTAAAGATGACCTCAGAACTGTCTTACAAATGTGAGGTTAGCACTGCTACATCAAATGATGGAGCCTGTGACTACTGCAAAAGTGAAACTACAATTTCCAAGAGTATATGGTGAAAGGAAAGGTGTTATAGCTTTTGTCTGGCCCTCTTTCTAGGGGCATGTATGTGCCTTGTGAGGCATGAGAATGTAAGAAATCTATCTACCATGATATTGATGCTGCCATGCTGAGAAAACCATGGAGAGACAAAGAGACATAGGGACAGATGCCCTTGGAGCCCAAGTGTTCCAGCCCCAAAGTTTTCCCTGCCCTTAAACCAGGCACATGACTGATTGAACCTCAGATGATTCCAGCCACTGGCTGCTGAGCTGTCTTAGCTGATGTAGAGTGAGGAAGAAATGAGTTGTTCCTACCAAGCTTTGTCCAGATCACAGATGCATGAGCAAAATAAACGTGTTCTTTGTTTTAAATTAAGTGTTGAGATAATTTGTTTTGCTGTTTTAGTAACAGGAACACCAGTTGAAGACAGAGTTTCAAACAGATGCAAGTTCTCACTCATTTTAAAGGCTGTTGTAGGTAAAACAAGATGATGGCTGAGAACTGACCACTAGACAAGTTCTCGTCTGTGCTCTTTCATTTCCTTAGCAGTAGAATAAATGCAGAATAAGGGCCAATTTGAGGTTTATAGTCATGAATTTCAAGGAAGATCAGTTAGTGTGTTTATGCTGTTGTCCATCCACACTCAGTGTCCTGGGTGCAAACACAAGTAGGTAGGGCTTTGGACTTAACCAAGGTTATAGTATTGCCAAGAGAACACTAATAAGAGTGAGAGGGGAGAGAGAGTTGAGGGTTTATGCAAGGGAGTGATTATACTAGTTGACTATGAAATTTAAGCTAGGCTAAGAGGAAAGGAAAGATGTGTGAGGGGTGAGGGACAGCAAAGATGCAGTGGGATCTGTGGATTGTTAGTACCAGCAGTGTTCAAAAATTACTTGAACTTGTATGCTTTAATTATCCCCATTCTGAGGATGAGGAACTTTTTGTTCAGACAGGTCAAAGTACCTTGCAAATGAAGTAGCCAGAAAGTGGCAAAGCTGGAATTCAAACCCAGGCTGTTCAACTTTTGCAACAGTGAAAATACCTACATTCATAACCCAGTTTCTGGTCAGAAATAAAGTAGAGAAAAAAGAGTATTCAGCTTTGAAAGCCACCAAAATCTGGAGAAATTTCAGGGAGAGGTCACTTGTATCCTAAAAGCTTGGTTTGAAGTTGAGTGAAATTATGTGCTTTTTGACAAACTTATGGTTATTTTCTTGGAAACCTGCTCTTGGGTTCTGTTTAGAACAGGGATGCAGCAAGGAGTTATCATATAGGTATAGAAACTAAAACTGGTAGTTTCAATCTATCTTGTATGTATGACAGGTACATGGGTCCTTCTTACTGAAGTATTTCACACACCCCATAGAACATATCATCAGAGGAAACCTGTGTTAGAATTACATCACCAACCCTATTGTTTAAAGTTTCAGTAAGTGCCAACTAATTATAATGAGGACCATATTTCGGCCCTGATAAACTATTTTGGCCGGTGGATTACACCACAGTGATGAGAGGATATTTGTAAGAGGAAGTTTTGTAAGAGGAATTTGTCAAGGCTCTCATGCGCATTATGCTATCAATTGTATTTGCAATATCATTTCCTATTGTTGATAGTCCTGTAATTCTGGTTGTGCAGCAACTCTGGCATTGGTAATATGTTTATTTCCATAGGCAGTCATTTGGGTGGGGAAGGAGGGCTGAGATGTTGTTCCTTATGTGTTTAAAAAGGGTGGGTTGGCCTGAAGCTAATTATCTCCTCTCTTTTTGCTGCAGAGAGAAAAATAATTTTAAAAACTGGATAAATTCTATAATTTAGGAGATGGACATATTAAAAATTATTGGAAGGAAATTAGGTTATTCAAAACCAAGATAAGGCTGTAGGGAAGGAAGGATTTTCTCTATCCATTGCTTAGAACATATTCTTTCACTTCATCCAACCATTCCACCTTCACCCCACCACCCCAACTGGGACTTTTGGGACCTCTTATTACTTTATAAATACTGACACAAGATATAAAAGCAAAAAAAAAAAAAAAAAAACCATCAGTTATGGCCTCAGAAAGACCAGAGTTTTTAGTAGTTCCATTTTCTAATGTGTGGCATTGAACCAGATAAGACTCCAAGACTCAGTTTTGTCTTCCATGAAATGGGAATTATAATACCTACCTCTTAGGGTAGTTTGTGGGACTTACATGAGGTAAAGTATGAAAAACACCTGGTTGCTCACAACTGACATGTTTTGTTGCCTTTTGTTCCTCAGCCTGTCCTGTGATTCTTCCTACCATCTAGTTCTTATTTTTGAGTATAGTGCTTGAAATATCCTTTAGATTTCAATAAATTTGGTGTGCCTTCCTCCCTCCCTTCCATCTTTCCTTTCCTTGAGACCTCAAAATTCCCATTCCCAATAAAGCCATTGTAACTATTCAGGAGCTATAGCTTACATGTCAAGTTTTCCTTGCAATTATATGTTTCCAACACTTACAATATTATACGCTTATCATGAAATGAATCACAAATTTATTTATTTATTCATTAGTTGTTTGATTTACATATTTGTTCAATGTTTTCCTTCTTGTTTATGTATCTATATCTTTGATTCATACCTGAGACCTTATTTTTCATACTTTGTGTCCAACATGTTTTATCATATATTATCTCAGTTGAACTTTATAACATCCTGTAAGTTAAGCAGGACAGATATCATCATTTTCTACTTTTATAAAAGTGAAAATGGGCTCAATGGAATAAGTGGTTTACCTACCCAAGATCACAACATTGGTTTTTAGAAGCTATTTTGACTTATAGCATACTTTAATCTCTATTATGCTGTGTGTGACTCTAATTCCATCAATAAAATTTTCTGGCTGTAGGAATGTGGATCTCTATACTCTAGTTACTTTTCCAGGCAACAAAAGGGCCTATTTGAAGTGACCTTAATATTACATAAATCCTAATTTTTCTTTAATATTTTATTTCCTTAAGTACTAAGAACCATAAATACTGGGTTTGATTTTCTTAACAGCTTAGGTCCATCAGGAGAAACATCTTTATCCTTATGGTGAGAAGAGAAGATCCTCAGCAAAACATTAGGCTAGCTTGAAGAACTGGTTTGAACTAGTTTTTTGATCAAACAGGTTCAGCTATCCCTTATTATAATTCATAAGTTCAAGGGTATGTTGATTTACATTGTTGAAGAACCTGTTTATCCCTTATCTCATAAATAGTTGCAGAATGTTTAGATTAAGTTGATCATTGCTCTTTATGTCTCAATCCTTATCCCTCCCAATCACTGTATGAAATGTACATGAACCAAAACCTTGAACACTCCCATATTGGCAATATAATAACCTTCTAATCATATTTTGGTTCTAGACAAGGCTTTGTGTGAGAGAGTTTAAATGTCCTCAGACAAATCTGTAAAATTTTGGTGATCTCATTTGTGTTGCATATGATCTCATTTTAAAAGAACTCCACATGAAACACATGAACAAAAGTAAAAATACAATGAAAAATATATTCAATGTTTAAAAGTCTTTTTAGTAAGTATACTTGGATTAACAGTAAGTCAAGATTCTTTTTGAGTCAAGTTTTGACTCCTATGTCACTGGTCATTATCCGCTTTCACTTCTGTGAACCTCTGAATAAACTTTGTCTTGATAAATGTTTAATATTTTGAATGTGAGTTAGTGGCTTTGTTTTTTAAGGAAGCTTTAAATGGTTAACCTATTACACATAAGGATGAATGAAGGTGTGTGTTGTTTCTTGGTCACTTAAGCCAGATGTAAAAGACAATCCCATATGCATGGAGGAATATTTGAAAATTAACTTTTAATTCAGCAATATATATTGCATGTTCACTTTGCAACATGCAATGGGAGAGAAACAAAGTTACAAATATAGGCTTGGTTTTGGAGTACGTGAGATTTACTGATATAATAGAGAACTACTAAATATAATTTAAAGTAAAATGTTAAATGGAATATAACCAATTGTCAAATGAGGTTATCTGTGCTACACTTGGCAGAAAAGAGACTTTTAAATACAAAACCAAGTTGTTGAGGAATTGGTGAGGTGAAATACTTTGACCTCTAGATTCTTAGCCTATTAGGTATTATGAATGATAGAAAAAGAACGTTTTCATTAGATGTCAAGAAAGTTATTAAGAGTCTATTTCAGTTATATATTGCAGAAAAACAAGCCACTTCAAAACTTAGTATCTCAAAAACAGTAATGATTTAATTATTTTTTTAATTCTGTGGGTTGACTTGACTCAATTGGTTCTGCTCCATGTAATATTGGTAGGTCTTGAGAGGACTGTGCAAAGGCTTGACTGACTGAACTGGAAGTCCACAGTAGAGAAGACATATGGTTGGTAGTTCATTCTGATTGTTAACTGAGAGCTGAGCTGGAGCCATAGGCTGAGGGTCTTACTTCTCTTCTATATAGCTTGGGAACCTCATTGCATAGTGACAATGTTCTAAAAAGGATGTAGTAAATGCTTGCACTTTTAAGGCTCAGGCTCAAAAGTCTCAGAACATCATTTTCTATCATAGTCTATGGACCAAAACAGCCATAAGGCCAGCCTAGGTAAAAAGGAGGTGAAATAAATATACCTTTCAATGCAGAGTGACAGGTACCTCATGGTGGGGAAGATATTTATGATGGCCATCATGGCAGACTACCTAACACATAGCTCAAATGAATGCAGAAGATATGCATGGTAAATGAAAGACCTTTGTGTTGGTCAAACTGCCAAAACCATTGTCACTAGCTCTGCTACCAATCCCCTATCTTTATCTTCTTTTCATCAGTTCTCTTGTGTGAACCAAACCTATGACTTCTGAATTCATTCTAAACTCTGGATACCTGATTCTTCCCAGGGATTGAAAGTCTTCTGCCATGGACTTCCTTTCTATGGTTGATTCTCTCCCTTGTACTCCAGCCTCACAGAACTGTCCCTAGTGTAATGGGGTCTTCTCAGACCTGTTTAGGCCTTGATGTCCAATTACCTCTATGGAGTTTCATGACCCCTACATCTGTGGATGTAGAATCTAATTTGCTGCTCCAACACTCTAGTTCTAACACCGATAGAGCACGGAGTTGGAGTAGATAGATAGTCATAAAAGATCCCATAGTTCTTAACAAGTTAAACATAGTTGAACATAGGATGAAAAATCTGAGCAAAGCTGTACAATTAGGACTAAGCATAGGATGCTTATAGAACAGAGAGGAAGGAGGAAACTTGGCTTGGAAAAGTAATAAGGTGAGGGTGGGTAGGAAAATTTGGGTGCAGAGCCAGAGGATGCCAGTCAAGCCAAGTAGTCTAGACTTGATATGATAAAAAGCCACTGTGGATTCTTGAGCAGAGGTGTGGCAAGGTGAATTGATGTTTAAGCAAGATTAGTGCAGTTGTGGAATATAGGGTAGAGTGGAAAAACCAAAATCAAGATCAGTGATTACTTGGCCCATGGATGATGAGTACTAGGATTGAGGAGACAGTCATGGAAATGTTAAAGAAACAGATATGACACAATTTGAAGAAAATAAATTATATGGCAGCGACACCTTGGAAATAAGACTAAAGATGACAAAGAAATGGATTAATGATATGGACAATGGAAAGTTGCTGTGGGCTCTGGGGAAGAGGGGTAGGTGTTGAAATTATTGATAGCAATGTGCAGAAAGCAATGGACAGAGAGAGACCAGAGGGAAGGAAAGTTCAATTAAACACTAATAACTACCTCATCTAGGCTGGTGGATCCTGGAATAAAGATATAACTCAGAAAATTTCACAGGCAGATGAGATGAGCTGTAATAAAACATTCAATTGAGAAAAAAAGGGAGAAAGAATAGATTAGAAGCCACTGATCTGGATTTTGAAAATTTTGGAGCCATTGACAGAAAGAACATGGTGAAGGAAGATTAGCTTGAGAGGGAAACTGAATATCATACAGACTAAGTCTACAGTAGCACTTAGAATCTGGCAGGAATAACTAGAAGAGCCTAGATGTGGAATGAGAAGTTAGATAAGGCGACATTAAAGAGTAAATCCGTTGTTCAAAGTTGAAATCCTGTACCAGTGGTACTCACCTTTGTTTCTGTGCCAACTTGGATTTGATCTTTTCTATTATGAGTCAAGGGTAAAATGGCAAGGGAGGAAAATGATGGGACTGGGATGATATGGGGAACTCCAAAATTCCAGCTTTTGCCTTTAATCTTTTGAGTTTTCAGGTGAGCTCCCTTATTGCTCACCTATGCTCACATATGATCTCTATTACCCAGCATGAACTGTTCTGGTCACTAGGTCTTAAATGAATTTGAAGTCATGGATCCCAGCCATGTGTCACAAGTGAAAGGACAGGCTGAAAGCCTCATAACCTCTTGTGCATACATCCTTTGATGACCTTCTAGACCTGAGACCTAAAGTGGTAGGTCAGATTGGTTCATTTTCCCTCTCCTTTCCCTTTCTATAAGGAGCCTGCTGCATCACCAAGATGTCTCAATAGGATTAAGGCCCTACCCTCTTCTCTCTTCTCCTGACATGAAACAAAATGCTGCTTCCAGTTTGCCTCTCTTTCCACTCTTGGAATTTGGGTGTCTACTTTCCTTTCTCAATCTTGTTTCTCTCAATTCACAGCTGAGCATATAAAGAATCTCCATCAACCTCAAGCTTTTAATCAATTACAAGTTTCCTGAGGACTTATGGCCAAGATGAAGACATAGGTAAACATACTGCATCTCCCTCCACAACTAAGAAGGAATACAACTGCCTCAAAACTGGAGACAACCAGAAGTTCCAGAAAACTGAGTTACATGGAATTCCAGAAAACAAAGATATGAAGAAGAAATACTTATTCAGACAGGTAGGAGTGGTTGAGCCAGGGCAGAAAGGGTGCAGTGTGATGGCAGTGGCTGCTGGATGGTGAAAAACTGTTATACATTAAAAAATATGGTGACCCTGGCTGGTGGCACAGTGGATGAGGTGCCAGCCTGAGAACCCAAAAGTCGCTGGTTCAAATCCCAGCCAGGGCACATACCAGGTTGCAAGCCAGGTCTCCAGCCAGATCCGTAGCTGGATAAAGGTGAAAGGCAACCATACATTGATGTTTTTCTCCCTGTCAGCCTCTTTCCCTCCCCCTCTCTCTAAAAATAATAAAATTAAAAAAAAAAAAAGTATGGAAGGATACCTGGGGGACACTCCTAGCACCAGACCAGACCATGCAGCTCACAGTTCAGTGCTGGGGGAAATAAAGCCTCACTGCTTCTGACTGTGAAAACCAGTAGGGATATAGGGGTGGAGAAAGAAACTGCTGATCTCTTAGCAGAGTACACTTGTTTAGAGGGCCTCCATGGTCCTAGAATGTCCACAGACCTACCCACTTTGGGAAACATGACCAAGGCAGCAGTTAGAGAGGTGTCAGTCCTATATAAAAAGTGGTAGAAGTGCCTGGAAAAGGGGTGAGTGTTGAGCACTCACCCTCTCAGACCCCTCACCCACATGGAGCACCACAATGTGGTGAACAGATAGCCCCATACTAATGAATACCTAAGGCCCTACCCCTTATAATGTAACAGGTGCAACAGCTCTACCTAAGAAACAGAGTCAAACACAGGAACCTGTCAAGTTGAGGAGACCAAGAAACATGGCCCAAAACAGAAAACAAATCAAAGTTCCGTGGGAGAACTAAGCAAAGAGGAGATAGCCAACCTAACAGACTCAGAGTTTAAAACACTGATGATAAACATGCTTACAGACTTGACAAATATGCTTCAGTACAGCAAACACATAAGGGATGAAGTGAAGGCTCTGTATGCTAAGTAAAAGGAAGGAAAATCCACATGAAACCAGGGTTAAAATAAATGACTTGGAACATAAGGAAGAAACTAACAGTCAACTAGTACAGAATGAAGAAACAAGAACTGAAAAGAAACAAAAATAAAAACAAAACAAGCAAACAAACAAAAAAAAAAACAAGATGAGGCATAGGAACTTCTGGGACAACTTTAAATATGCCAACATCTAAATCACAGGGGTGCCAGAAGGTGAAGAGAAAGAGCAAGAAATTGAAAACTTATGTGAAAAATAACAAAGGAAAACTTCCCAAATTTGGAGAAGGAAATAGACATACAAGTCCAGGAGGCATTGAAAGTCCGAAACAAGCTAGACCCAAAGAAGATTTCACCAAGATACATCATAATTAAAATGCTAAGCATTAAAGATAAAGAGAGAATCTTAAAAGCAGCAAGAGAAAAGCAGACAGTTACCTATAAAGGGGTTTCTATAAGACTATCAACTAATTTCTCAAAAGAAACTTTGCAGGCAAGAAAGGACTGGCAAACAGTATTCAAAGTGATGGAAAAATAAGCAAATAAACATGGAGGTCACTGGTTCAATTCCCAGCCAGGGCACATAACCAGATTGTAAATCAGGTTTCCAGCCAGGTCCGTAGCTGGAGGCAAGTGAAAGGCAACCATACATTGATGTCTCTCTCCCTCTCTCCCTCTCTGCCTCTCTACCTTCCCCTCTCTCTAAAAATAATACAATTTAAATTAAACAAAATAAAAGCAAGGACCTATTACCAAGATTACTCTATGCTGCAAAGCTATCATTTAGAATGGAAAGACAGATAAAGTGCTTCTCAGACAAGGTAAAGCTAAAGGAGTTCATCATCACTAAGCCATTACTATATGAAATATTAAAAGGACTTATTTAAGAAAAAGAGGATCTAAACTATGAACATTAAAATGACAACAAACTCAAACTACCAACAATAGATCCTAAAAGAATAAAAACAAAAACAAACTAAGTGAACAACCAGAATTGGATCAGAATCATAATTATGGAGATCATTTGGAGGGCTTTCAGCTGGGAGGGGGAAGGGGGTGTAATGGGGAAATGGTTCAGGGATTAAGAAGCATAATTCATAGGTACAAAATATACAAGAGAAAGTTAAGAATATATGAAAGGGTGAAGCCAAAGAACTTATATGCATGACCCATGGACATGAACTGAGGGGGAGTGGGGTTGCTGGAGGGAAGGGGGGGTACTGGGCAGAGGGGAGCAAAGGGAAAAGAAATTGGGATAGCTGGAACAGCATAATCAATAAAATGTACTGAAAAAAGAAGTTTCCTTCTTTCCTTCTTCAGCTAATATGAAGATTTTTAAATTTATTCTCTCTCTCTCTACCTCCCTCCCTTCCCTCTCTTCACCCCTCTCTCCTCCCTCTCAGGGGTAAGCTGTATATATCATAGGCTTTTCCTTTAATGCTTTATCATATATTATCTAAGAATAGAAATTTTTCTCTTACATAACTAGGGCAGTTATCAAGTTTATCTATTGCCTTTGTAAACAGAATTTAAAATTACACATGTGATACAGAAATCCACTATTTAAATATAATAATAATATTATTATTACAAATAAAGCTAAATCTTTAACCCTCCCCTCCCTCAATCCTCTATCCTCTCAGAGCTTAAACATTGTTAGGAGTTTTGTTTCTGCATTTCCAAAATTTTATTTCATTTACTTATCTATTTTTAAAAGATTTTATTTAGTTAGTTTTAGAGAGAGGGGAATAAAAAGAGAAAGAGAGGGATAGGAATACCAGTGTATGGTTGCCTCTCATGCTCCCCTATCTGGGAACCTAGTCCACAACCCAGGCATTTACCCTGACTGGGAATCAAACCTGTGACCCTTTGGTTTGCAGGCCAGCGCTCAGTCCACTAACCACACCAGCCAGAGTTATTTTAATTCTTAAAACAGTGTTATATACATAATAACCCATTGAAAAATTAGGCAAAATATTTGAACAATTAAATGGAACTACTGATATCCGCAACAATATGGATGAGTTTGAATATGGATGAATCTCAAATCCGATGTGAAGGAAGCCAGGCTCAAAAGACATTTTTTGTAATTTAATTCAACAACATTTTGGGAAAGACAAAACTGTAAGACCAGAAAACATATTAGTGGTTCCTAATGCATTTTTAACTAATTTTTTTAGAGTTATCTAGGTTGATATGCAGAGTTCTAATTCATTTCTTTTTAACTGCAATATAGTTATTCCATCATATACGGAGTGCATGTGATAAATTGACAAAATTTTAGTAAACTAAAGAATATACCACAAAAGTGTTATATTTTGAAATAAATTTATTCCTATATATAAATACATAAATATAGTCATTATTTTTTTAATTGTTCAAAAATGTTTCCATTTCCTGTGATAATAGACTCTATTCAACTTTAGAATTTTGAGCACACTTTAACTTATCTTTATCCATGGATATCATCATGTTTACAATCTTAGCTTTGACAGCCTCTTTATTGGAATAAGGTTGTTTATTAACTTCTCTCTCACAAATGTTGCATACCTAATCATCTAAAGTATTTGCATCTGGGGAAAAAAAGATGGCAACAGAGTAGAGAGCAATGCTGATGGTGTTCTCGAGTACCAGAGCAGCTGGAGGATAGGATAGGGAGCGCGAGACGTCTGCAGGTCCCTAAGAATTGGAGCAGTCAGCATCTGGACTCAGGGGAGTGCAGCCCAGAGGCAGCAGAGACCTACAGGAGAACAGGTGAGACAGTTCCAAACCGGCCAGCGGGCCGAGGTTTGCTCTGGGCAGTCGTGGATCTACCCACAGGGGTGTGTTTAACTGAAGCCAGCTCCAGTCTCCCTGGTGACTAGAAATCTGAACAGTGAAGTGTGGACAATGAGGGGAAACTCTGAAAGGACAAGGAATTGAACTCCTGCAGGGGAGGGACTGTGTGAGAAACTTGCTCAGGCAACAGAGAGAGGAAGCTCCTCACTGGGCCAGAGGTGGAGGAGAAGAGTCCTGCAGGGAGCAGGAGTAGGTGAGGAGGGAAGTGCACTGGCTGGGGCGGCAAGAGGGCCGAAAATGGTGCTGCTGGGCCACCAGGGAAATAGCAGCTTGAAGCCCCTGCAAGGGGGGAGGCCCAGCCCTGGGCACTCACACAGGCCCCCAGGCTCCTGCAGAAACTCCGAACTGCAAGCTGGGAACTTGTAGCTGGGGCAACTGACCAGCCCATTGCCAGCGACAAAGGCCACACTGCAGACCTGCTGTGAGGGCCCCCATCACAGAGCCAGCGTGAAGGACTCCTTGGAGAGCTGGTCTGCTTGGAGGATTGGCCCTCGCCCAGGGGAGCTGGGCAGTGTTGGCAGACCCCGGGCACTGTTGGCAGGCAGGAGCTGCCTCCTCCAGGAGCTGCAGGGGCCAGTCATCGCAGGAACCAGCGAGGTTGCAGGCTGTCCTACAGGGGTGCCAAGTGCCCATCACAGGCAGGAACCTCCGCCAGGAGTTGGAGGGGGTACCCTGCGGGCCCCAGAACACTGGCAGCCCTAAAACCCAGCTAGGCTACTGAAGGCCCAGCCTACCTGGGGGCTGACACTCAGAATCAGCCCTGACTGTGACAATCAGAGGCCCTGCCACTCCAAGACCAGCTAGACTGTAGACTGCAGAGACCTGACCAAGAAAAAGAGGCAGGCTCAGGAAATGGATTGCTGCTAATCTCAAGCAGCTGAGTTATAACGACAGCTACATGAACTATTAATCCCCAACATATCCTTTTCAAAAGTTACTTCTCACATATTTTTAATCCTCCCCTATCTCAATCCACCTAAATACCCAAGACCCTCCCCCCACTCTTCATTTAAAGCCTACTCACTCTCTGGCTGCAATACATTCCCAGTCCTCAATCTAAGTATTCCTCCCCTCCCCAGCCACCTAAACCCTTTCTTTGTTCTTTTCTTTCTTCCTTTTCCTTTTTTTTCCCTTCCTTTTTTTTTTTTTTCCTTTT
>PVIW01018103.1:0-12435 GCA_004026585.1 Noctilio leporinus | reverse complement strand
AGAATGGCAATCATCAGCAAATCAACAAACAACAAGTGTTGGCGAGGATGCGGGGCAAAGGGAACCCTCATACACTGTTGGTGGGAATGCAGGCTGGTGCAGCCACTGTGGAAAACAGTATGGGGTTTCCTTAAAAAACTAAAAATGGAACTGCCTTTTGATCCAACAATTCCACTACTTGGACTATACCCAAAGAAGCATGAGACACCAATTCATAAGAACCTATGCACACCTATGTTCATAGCGGCACTATTTACAATAGCCAGGTGCTGGAAACAGCCTAAGTGCCCATCGGTGGATGATTGGATCAAAAAATTTTGGTACATTTACACAATGGAATTCTATATGGCAGAAAGAAAGAAGGAACTTGTACCCTTTGCAACAACATGGATGGAACTGGAGAGTATTATGCTTAGTGAAATAAGTCAGTCAGTGAAGGACACATATCATATGATCTCACCCATTAAGGGACAATAATGAGCAAAACTAACAACAAGCAAAACAGAACCAAGTGTATGAATACACGGAATAGGCCTGCAGTGGTCAGGGGGAAAGGGTTTGGGGGGAGGGGGGAGGCAGAGGCAAAGAAGGGGAGCAGCTTAGACAAGAACCTAGTATAAAGGAACCATGGACATGGACAACAGGTGGGATTGACTTTGGGAGGAAAGGGTGTGTGGGGTGGGGGATAGAGGGGAGAACAAAAGGGATGGATGTAATACAACAACAATAAAATTTTTAAAAAATTGTAATTGAGATTTCATTATGTTATAAGTCAATTTGGAAGGAATTGACATCATAAAAATATTCAGTTTACTGATCAGTAGACATGATATTGTTCTCCATTTACTTGGAACTTTAATTTCAGTCAGCAGTGTTTTATAGTTTACAAATAGATGTCTTCCATGTTTTTTGTAAATTTACATATATGATGTTTTTGACACTATTAAAAATGATGTTTTTAAATTTTATTTTTCAATGATTATTAAAAACATATAGAAATAAGATTGATGTTTTTATGTTGACTTTATATCTTATGGCTTGCTAAATCCATGTATTAGTTGTATTAATCTTTTTGTAGAATTGTTAAGATTTACTATATACATAACCATATACAATCATGTCATTTGCAAATAAAAACAGCTTTAGTTCTTAATTTTGTATTTTATATATTTTTTACCTTTTTCTAAGGCACTAGCTAAAACCTCAATGAATCAAGTGGTGAGAATAGATACTCTTAGCTTCATCCCAATCTTAAAGGTAAAATATTCAATATTTTTTATTCATTACAATGTTAGCTATAGAATTTTTACCATTACCTTGAAGATACTGTGTGTGGAAATGTGGAAGGTCCTCACAAATCTAATGAAGACTCAGAAAACAAAGAGAACAACAGAAAAGAAACCTTCTATCTTCTTTGAGAATGTTTATTAGTATAAACAGAATATTACTAGGAATAACAATGTTAAAGGTGCTTCTGGTGGGTCTCAGATAGAAATGAGGGGCATGTTATTACACACTAGATGAAAGGCAATCCTTGTTATGAAGTGGCATAAAATTTAGCTGAAATGTGTTCTGTTGGGTGAAAGGTAGAATTTACAAGCAATAAACTTGGGTATTTGGCTGAAGAAACTGCAAAGTGAAGTGTAGAGAAACAGCTTGGTTCCCCTTGCTTATAGTAAACTTTGAGAGAGAGAAAATAAACTGAAAAATGAGTTGTTAAGCAAAAAGGAATCAGCACTTGATGATTTGGGAACTTCTCAGCCTATCCATATTGCATGCTCTGAAAACAAGGACAGGGGTATGGCTGGATAACCTTTTTCTAAAAAGATATTAGGTGTGTGATTCCTGGTTCCAATCAACCACCTCAGCAAAAACCAGAACTAGAAATGTGCTTATCTAGGAACGATCTGTGCAGCACCCTCTTTCTAAGCAACAAGCTAGACAGTTTGATACCAGGAGAAATTATCAGCCTAAAATGAAAGGGACAGAAATAAGATGGAATGAAACAGGGCAAAGCCACAGATGCAGAGGCCTGGACCTACAGATCTTTCTTAGTTCCAGAGGTCAGGGCCATCACTCAGGGCCAACAGGGAGAGGCCATCCATCACCTAGAGCCAAAAAGATAGGGCAGTCACCCAGGCCCAAAGGGTCAGGGCTGTCACAGTGGGCTGAGAAGACAAACCATGGAGCCACAAATATTCTCAAGCCTGTTGAGTTTCGAAGTTCCTTGGAATCCATTATCCATTTCTGTCTCAATTTCTCCCTTTCTGAATGAGAATGTCTAGCCTATATTTATTCTACCACTGTCTTTTGGAAACATAATTAGTCTGGTTTCACAGATTCACAAATGGAGAGAAATTTTGCCCAGGATGGACCACACCCTAATTCTTCCACATATATGATTTACATGATTTTGGACTTCTGACCTCCACCACAACTAAAAGAGAATTAATTTGTGTTGTTTTCAGCCATGAAGTTAGTGGTAATTGATTATAGCAGCAACATGAAACTAATACAAAGATAAAGAGGGTGGCAAATAAAAAGTATAAAGAAGACGGAAGAAATTTGGTAAAGGTAGCCAAAATTTATTAAAATACTATGTATGTAAGAGGTTCCCTTTAGGATGTCCACCCATAAAAAAGAAAAAAATATATGTCTAATTTTTTAGAATGAAAAAAGAGAGCTGAAACTATCTGTTTTATTTTATTATTTGAAAGATATTTTATTTATTATTTTTAGAGAGAGGGGAAGGGAGGGAGCAAGAGAGAGAGAGAAATATCAATATATGGTTGCCTTTCACCTACCTCTGGCTACAGACCTGGCTAGAGACCTGGCTTGCAACCTGTTGTGTACCCTGGCTGAGGAATCAAACCAGTGACCTTTGGGTTTGCAGGCCAGCGCCTATCCACTGAGCCACCAGCCAGGGAGAAGAGCTAATATTTTAATGAAAAAAGTTAAAATTGCCATTTTATGGAGACAGTTTATATTTTCCTAAAAAATCCAAGAAGATCAATTGGAAAATTATCATAATTAATGAGCAAATTTATTACAACTTCTCAATAAAAAATGTGCAAAAGTACTGTCATTCTTGTATACTTTTCATAGATAAGGGAAACTATATTTTTTTTGCTTATTTGAATTTTCATGCATTTATATAACTATTTGTTACTTGAGTAATAAAAAGCAGTTGATGAGAAAAAATTTTAAAGTCACTGCTTTTTTAAATGATTTTTTAATTTAATTTTATTGTTGTTGTATTACATCCATCCCCTTTTTAATTCCCTCTGTTCCCTTCCCCACCCACAAAAGTCACTGCTTTTAAGCAATTTGATTATGTTGTAAATCATGTAATTTTATTAATATTTCTTATGCTTGTAGTTAGTTCATAGATTGTTGAATTTATGGGTTATAATTTTCATTAAAACTGGACATTTCTTTTACTTCTATTTTTTTGTCCCATTCTCTCTCTTCTCTTTGGATATGCCAAATAAAAAAATGTCACCTGATATTGTCTCACATCTTACTTATGCTCTCTTTATGCACCTTTTAGGTTTTCTCACTCTATTTCATTCTGAATAATTACTATTGCTGTGTCTTTTTTTCTTTTATTTCATTAGATATATATTTTTTATTGTTGTTATCTTACAGT
Organism: Noctilio leporinus; assembly: GCA_004026585.1. Taxonomy (NCBI): domain Eukaryota; kingdom Metazoa; phylum Chordata; class Mammalia; order Chiroptera; family Noctilionidae; genus Noctilio; species Noctilio leporinus. Next base: position 8,786 of record PVIW01018103.1, on the reverse strand, counting down.
CATCTCATTTTCCCCCTCTGCCCTCTCCTTCCTTCCCCTCCTTATTGCCCCACACAGTCAATCCCACGTGGTGTTTGTGGCCATGGGTCATCCATGCTAGTTCCTTGTCTACATTGTTCCCCTTCTGTGCCTTCTTCTCCCACTCCCCTCTCCTCTCTACACACTGAAAGTGTGTTCCCTGTATTCGTGTCTCTGGTTCTGTTTTGTTTGTTTGCTTTTTTGTTCATTAGTCTCCTGTATTGAGAACATGTAGTATTTAATTTTTGCTTCCTGGCTTATCTCATTAAGCATAATACTCTCCAATTCCATCCATGCTATCACAAATGGTAGCAGTTCTCTCTTTCTTTCGGCTGCATAGAAGTCCATTGTGTAAATGTACCACAGCTTTAGGATCCATTCATCCACTGAAGGGCACTTAAGTTGTTTCCAGCACTTGGCTATTGTAAATAGTGCTGCTATGAACATAGGGGTGCATAGGTTCTTCTGAATTCTGAATTGGTGTTTCAGGATCTTTGGGTATAGTCCTAGCAGTGGAATCACTGGGTCATAGGGCAGTTCTATTTTTAGTTTTTTGAGGAAACTCCATAATGTCTTCCATAGTGGCTGCACCAGTCTGCATTCCCACCAGGGTTCCCTTTTCCCCACATCCTTGCCAACACTTGTTTGTTGATTTGTTGATGATGGCCATTCTGACAGGTGTGAGATGGTATCTCATTGTAGTTTTAATTTGCATCTCTCTGATGGCTAGTGATGTTGAGCATTCTTTCGTGTGCCTGTGGACCCTTTGTATGTCTTCCTCGGAGAAGTGTCTGTTCAGGTCCTTTGCCCATTTCTTAATTGGGTTGTTTGTCTTCTTAGTGTTGAGTTAGTTGTATTAACTATATATTTTGGAGATCAAACCCTTGTCTGACGTGTGATTGGCAAATATGTTTTCTTTTTCTTTTTTAAATATTTTAAATTATTTTTAGAGACAGGGAAGGGAGAGAGGGAGAGAGGGTGAAGAGACATCAATGTGTGGCTGCCTTTCACCTGCCTCCAGCTACAGAGCTGACTGGAGACCTGGCTTGCAACCTCATTCTGTGTGCCCTGGCTGGGAATCGAACCAGCGACCTTTGGGTTTGCAGGCCGGCGCCTTATCCACTGAGCCACCAGCCAGGGCCAAATATGTTTTCTTATATGGTTGGTTCCCTTTTTATTTTCTTGATGTTTTCTTTAGCTGAGCAGAAGCTTTTTAGTTTGATGTAGTCCCATTTATTTATTTGTTCCTTTATTTCCCTTGCCTTGGGAGATATTTCAGTGAAAATTTTGCTGCATGGGATATCTGCAATATTTTTGCCTATGTTTTTCTCTAGGGTTTTTATGGTGGCTCTGCTTATGTTTAAGTCTTTTATCCATCTTGAGTTTACTCTGCTGTATGGTGTAAGTTCGGGGTCTAGTTTCATATTTTTGCTTGTGCCTGTCCAGTTCTCCCAATACCACTTGCTGAAGAGGCTATTTTCATTCCATTTTATGTTCCTTCCCCCTTGGTCAAATATTAGTTGCCCATAAAGTTCTGGGTTTATTTCTGGGCTCTCTATCCTGTTCCATTGATCTGTTTATCTGTTCTTATGCCAGTACCAGACTGTTTTTGTTACTATGGCGTTGTAATATAGCTTGATGTCTGGTATTGTGATTCCTCCTACTTCGTTCTTTCTCAGGATTGCTATAGCAACTTGGGGTCATTTTTGACTCCATATGAATTTTTAAGTGTTTGTTCTAATTCTGTGAAATATGATGTTGGTATTTTAATAGAGATTGCATTGACTCTGTAGATGACTTTGGGTAGTATGGACATTTTAATGATGTTAATTCTTCCCAACCATGAACATGGTATGTGCTTCCATTTATTTGTATTTTCCTTAATTTCTGTCTTCAGTGTTCCATAGTTTCCTGAGTACAAGATCTTTATTTACTTGGTTAAGTTTATTCCTAAATACTTTATTTTTCTTTTTGCTATGGTAAATGTGATTTCTTTTCTAGCTTCCATCTCTGATATTTCATTGTTGGTGTATGAAAGTGCCTTCGATTTCTGGATATTGATTTTGTATCCAGCTATTTTGCCAAACTCAGTTATGAGGTGGAGTAGTTTTTAATGGAATCTATAAGGTTTTGTATGTACACTATCATGTCATCTGCAACTAATGACAGTTTGACTTCCTTCTTTCCAATTTGGATAACTCTGATTCCTTTTTCTTGTCTGATTGCTGTGGCTAGAACTTCCAAGACTATGTTGAATAGAAGTGGAGAAAATGGACAGCCTTGTCTTGTTCCTAATCTTAAGGGAAAGGCTTTCAGATTTTGCTCATTGTGTATGATGTTAGCTTCAGGTTTCTCATATATGGCCTTGATTATTTTGAGGTATGCTCCCTCTATTCCCATCTTGCTGAGGGTTTTTATCATAAATGGTTGCTGTACTTTATCAAATGCTTTTTCAGCATCTATTGATATGATCATATGGATTTTGTCTTTCATTTTGTTTATGTAGTATATTACATTTATTGATTTGTGGATATTGTACCATCCTTGCATTCCTGGGATGAATCCCACTTGGTCGTGGTGTATAATTTTTTAAAAATATATTGCTGGATCCAGTTTGCCAATATTTTGTTAAGAATTTTTGCATCTGAGTTCATCAGAGATATTTGCCTGTAGTTTGTTGTTGTTGTTGTTGTTGTTGTTGGGTCTTGATGTGGTTTTGGGATTAGAATAATACTGGCCTCATAAAAAGAGTTTGGGAGTCTTCCCTCTTGTTGGATTTTTTGGAATAATTTGAGGAGGATAGAAGTTAGTTCTTCTCTAAATGTTTGGTAAAATTCACCTGTGTGGCCATCTGGACCAGGGCTCTTGCGCATTGGGAGATTTTTTATTACTTCTTCAATTTCACTAGTTGTTATTGGTCTATTCAGGCTTTCTGCTTCTTCTTGTTTGAGTTTTGGTATGCTATACATTTCCAGAAATGTGTCCATTTCTCCCAGGTTGTCAAATTTCTTGCCATATAATTGTATGTAGTAATTTCTTACAATCCTTTATATTTCTGTGGTATCAATTGTGACTTCTCCTCTGTCATTTCTGATTATGTTTATTTGGGTCTTCTCTCTTTTTCTCTTGATGAGTCTTGTTAATGGTTTGTCAATTTTGTTTATCTTTTCAAAGAACGAGCTCCTGGATTTGTTGATCCTTTGAATTGTGCTTTTAGTCTCTATGTTATTTAATTCTGCTCTGATCTTGATAATTTCCTTCCTTCTGCTTGCTCTGGGCTTTGCTTGTTGTTGCTGTTCTAGTTCTTGAAGCTTTATGGTTAGTTTGTATGAGTTCCTTCTAGCCTTTATAGGTAGAGCTGTATTGCTATGAATTTCCCCTTGAAGTCTGCCTTCGCTGTGTCCCATAGGTTTTGAGGTGTTGTAAATTCATTTTCATTTGTTTCCAGATACATTTTTATTTATTCTTTGAACTCATTATTAACCCATTTCTTAATAGCTAGCATGTTATTCAGTCTCCATGAATTGTATTGTTTTTGGATTTTTTCCTTCAGAATGGTTTCTGGTTTCAAGCCATTGTGATCTGAGAAAATGCTGGGTATGATTTCAAATTTCATGAAGTTGTGGAAGTTTGTGTCCTACCATGTGGTCTATCTTTGACAATGTTCCATGTGCATTTGAAAAGAATGTGTATTTCATTTCATTTCGTTTCTTTGGGATGAAAAGTTCTGTTATGTCAGCTAAGTCCATTTCATCTAGAGTGTTGTTGAATGCTGTAATATCCTTGTTTTTTTTTGTTTGTTTGTTTTGTTTTTGTTTGGAAGACCTGTCCATCATTGATAATGGGATATTAAAATCCCCTACTATTAGTGTGTTGCTGTCTATATTCTTCTTGAAGTCCTCCAAGATTTTCCTTATATATTTAGGTGCTCCTACGTTGGGTGCATATATATTTATGAGGGTTATGTTTTCTTGGTGGATTGTTCCCTTAAGTATTGTGAAATGCCCTTCTTTGTCTTTTTTATGTCCTTCATTGTGAAATCTATTTTGTCTGATATAAGTATTGCTACCTCAGCCTTTTTTCATGCCCATTTTCTTGAAACATATTTTTCCATCCCTTCAGTTTCAGTCTGTGTCAATCTTTTGTTCTGAGGTGGATCTCTTGCAGACAGCATATGTGTGTGTGTCATGTTTTCTTATCCATGCAACTACCCAATGTCTTTTTATTGTTGTGTTTAATCTTTTTACATTTAAGATAATTATTGAGAGGTACTTCTTCATTGACATCTTTTCCCCTTTGTTCCTGTATTCCTCTCTGTCTCTTTTTGTTTCTTCATCTTTTTAAAGCAGGTCTTTTAGCATCTCTTGCAGTGCTGGTTTGGTGGAGGTGTATTCTTTTAGCCTAATTTTGTCTGGGAAACTCCTTATTTCTCCTTCCATTTTGAATGAGAGCCTTGCTGGGTAGAGTATTGTTGGTTGCCAGCCTTTGTTTCCCATTACTTGAAGTGGTTTTTTTTTGCCATTCCCTTCTGGCTTGTATTGTTTTTGTTGAATAATCATTTGAAAACCCTATCTGAGCCACATTATATGTTATTTGCTGTTCTCTCCTGATGCTTTTGGATTCTCTCTTTGTCCTTGAAATTTGCCATTTTAATTATGATGTGTCTTGGAGTAGACCTGCTTGGATTCATCTTCATTGGGACCCCTCTGTGCTTCCTGAACTTAACTGACCCTTTCGCTCATCATTTTAGGAAAGTTTTCTCTGATTACTTTTTCAAACAGGTTTTCTATCTCTTGCTTCTCTTCTCCTTCTGGTATCCCTATGATATGTTGTATTTCATGTTGTCCTGTATCTCTCTTAAAACCTCTTCATTCTTTTTCAGTCTTTTTTCATTTTGTTGCAATGTCTGGTTATTTTTTTCCCTGTTGTCCTCCAATTCGCTGATCCAGTCCTCTGCTTCATCTAATCTGCATTGAATTCCTCCTATTTTGTTCTTCAGCTCTGAGGTTGAGTTCCTCATTTCCTCCTGGTTCAGACAGATAGCTTCTATGTCTTTTTTAATGCTGGTGTAATTTTCAGTAAGTTCCTTGTAGTTGCCCTGAAGTTCTTTGTAGTTTTCTTTGATTTCACCTAATTCATTGAGCTTTCTTATAATGATTTCTTTGAATTCCATGTCTGATAGCTTGCTAGTTTCTATTTCAATTCTCAATCTGTCTGGTGATTCCTCCTTTCCTTTTGGTGATGGACTAGTTCTTTTTATCCCCATTTTGGGTATCTGTTATTGCTTGTTGTTGTTGTTTTTCTCTTGGATTAATCTGCTTTGATTCCCTGCCTTCATGTAGTGCCCTTCTGTGTTAGGAGATTTGTGGAGTTCAGTGCTGCAGTCTCCTAAATTTCCTCAACTTGTTGTTCTTGGGATGCATTTTATGTCATTATCTTGGGCTGTCTGGTTGTATTTTGGATTGATTGTATGTGTTGCTCCTTTCCCTCCAGTTGGCTGATTGAGAGACACTCCTTCTATCCCATCTCATACACTGTTTTTGAGCTACTCCTAAAACAGAACCACCAGTTCAAGCAAAATAACCACATCTTCAGAGATATCTTTCTCCTTTAATCCCCCTTTCAACTGCATACAAACCTAGCTAAATACCCATACCCTCCAGGGTAAACCCCACTTTTAATCACTCCCTCAGCTTCAACTGAGTCAGTCTTAATAAAGATGTAGATATGATAAGACTGTTGTCAGAGGGGAAAATGATTAAGTTGACTAAAGTAATTTTGTAAATTTTTGTAAAGTAAAGTAATTTTGAAGAGTGCAAAGGAGTAGCAAAGATAGTGGGGTGGGAGAGAGAAAGCCAGCTTATCTCATATAGAAATGGGGAGGGGGAATACCAGAATGCATCAAGTGTGAGTGAACAGTATAAGCCTATATATGTATATAGGACCTCCCTGTCCGCCCTCAGTGAGCCTGATTGGTCAAGGTGGAGCCAGGACCTGTGTTCTTTTAGCAGAAAAAAAGAATGTGTAGTCCCTAGTAGCGCACCCACAAAAAAAAAATAAATAAATTGTTTTAAGAGCCTGGGGAAGGGAGGAATACTTAGATTGAAGACTGGGAATGAGTTGTAGCAGGAGAGTGAGTAGACTTTAAAATATGAGTAGGAGGAGGATCTTGGGTAGTTATATGAATTGAGAAAAGGGAGGAGTAAAATTATGGGAATTGGAATACATTATGATATAAACAGTATTTACTTAAAATGCACTAATTGTGAGGGTTGGAAGTAACTTTTGAAAAGGATATGTTAGGGATTCATAGTTCATGTACCTCTCAGTGTAAGTCAGGTGCTTGAGATTAGCTGCAATCCATTTCCTGGGTCTGCCTCTTTTTCTTGATCAAGTCTCTGCAGTCTACAGTCAGGCTGCATGACCTTGGAGTGGCAGGGACTGTCACTATCACAGTTAGGCCTGATTCTGAGTGCCAGCCCCCTGGTATGCTGAGCCTCCAGTAGCCTAGCTAGGTTTCAGCACTGCCAGTGTTTTGGAGCCCTCCCTTTCACTGGTTCTGTGTGAAGAACTGCAGAGGGCTTTTGTGGTGTCGCTGGGTACTTTTCCCTCCTCCAGCTCTTGGAGGAGGTTTTTGCCTGCAATGGGCACTGGCTCCAAGGTGGGGTGGCCTGCAACTTTGTTTGCTCTAGTGATGGCTAGCCCTCCCTCTCCAGCCCTTGGAGGAGGTTTTCACAGCCCATGTCTGCAAAGAACACCTGGTCCTCCCCATCCAGCTCTTTGTGGAGCTTTTCACTGCCTTCGATGGGCCCCTGGTTCTGTAGGGATCCCTGCAGCAACAGCACTGGTGATGGCTAACCTTTTCCCTCCAGCTCTTCAAGGAGATTTTTTCTGCTTGCAATGGGCACCTGGCTCTGTAAGGAGGCCTGAGTTGTGTACTGGCGATGGCTAACCCCCCTCCAGCTCTTTGAGGAGATTTTTGCCTCCTGCAATGGGTATGCCGGTTGCACCTGCAGAGCAAGTTCTCAGTGCACAGTTTTGAGCTGCGGTTTCTGTGAGAGCCTGTGTGACAGGTATGGGTGTGCGGGGTTGGGCCTCCCTTCTTGCTGGGGCTCTGAGCTACCCCCTCCCTGGGTGGCACAGCAGCACAATTTTCAGCCCTCATGCTGCCCCAATGGGTGCATTCCCCCACTTCTCCACTCCTGCTCCCCGCAGGTCTCTACTCCTCCACTTCTGACCCCAGGAGACACTTCTCTCTCATCACAGAGCAAGGCTCTCACACAGTCCCTCCCCCTGCAGGAGTTCAATTCCTCAGTCTCCCTGAGTTTTTGCTCACTGTCCACACTTCACTGCTCAGATTTCTAGTCACCAGGGAGTCTAAAGCTGTCTTCAGTCAGAGCCATCCCTCTGGGCAGAGCTGCCACTGCCCAGAGCTGATCTCAGCCCATTGGCTGGCCAGTTCAGAACTGTCTCACCTGCTCTCCTAGAGACCTCCCAGAGGTCTCTGCAGCTTCTGGGCTGTGCACCCCTGAGTCCAGATGCTTACCACTCCAATTTGCAGGCATCTGCAGGTGTCTAGTGCTCCCTGCTCTATCCTCCAGCTGCCCTGGTGCTTGAGAACTCTGTCAGCACTGCCATCTATTCTGTCACCATCTTTCCTCTGCTGTGTCTTTAATTTCACCAACTTTTCCCTTCTGCAAAGTTAATCCCATAGTATTTCTCACCTCAAATATTGCCATTTTTATATTTAACATTACATTTGAGTCTTTTCTATTTCTTCATGTTTTTTACTTAACATGCTTAATCATCTACTTTCTACAACATATGGAATATAACTATAGTAATTTAACATTCTTGTCTACTAATTCTATCTTCTGTTATATATGGATATATTTTGATTGGTTGTTTTTTCCCCTCATTTTGGCTCATATGTCTCTGCATCTTTGCCTTCTTGGTGATTTTATTGGTTGTTAGAGATTGTGAATTTTACCTTTTTAGTGTTTGGACAATTTTCTGTTGCTAAAAAAAAAAAAAAATTAGAACTTTAGTCCAGGGTGCAATTAAGTTGCTTGGGGAAAAACCTATTATGTTGAGGCTTTGCTTTAAGCTTTGTTAGGTGAAATCTGAGTAGCCTTTAGTGTAGGTCTGATTTTGTCTCACAGTTTATTCAATATCCATGTGACTATTCTATCTGATGCTCTGTGAATTATGAGACCTTCCTTTCTGGCTAGTGGAAACACAAACTATTCTTGAATTATGAACATTTTTTCTTCTGCTATTTTTAAGTTTTTCTTTCTGCTACCCTCTGGTTATTTCCTTACACACATTCATGGGTCAGCACTCAGCTAAAGAGTCAAGGGGGCCCTATACAGATCTCTGGAAAACTCTCTTTGTTTTTTTTCTTTTCTTTTCCTTTTTTTTTTTATTTTTTTATTTTATTGTTGTTGTATTACATCCATCCCCTTTTTGCTCCCCTCTGTTCCCCTCCCCACCCACCCATTCCCCACAAAGTCAATCCCACCTGTTGTCCATGTCCATACTTCCTTTATACTAGGTTCTTATCTAAGCTGCTCCCCTTCTTTGCCTCTACCTCCCCCCTCCCCCCAAACCCTTTCCCCCTGACCACTGAAGGCCTATTCCTTGTATTCATATACTTGGTTCTGTTTTGCTTGTTGTTAGTTTTGCTCATTATTGTCCCGTAATGGGTGAGATCATATGATATTTGTCCTTCACTGACTGGCTTATTTCACTAAGCATAATACTCTCCA
>PVIW01018102.1:0-12435 GCA_004026585.1 Noctilio leporinus | reverse complement strand
AGGGGTAGGGGGGAGGGGGGAGGCAGAGGCAAAGAAGGGGAGCAGCTTAGACAAGAACCTAGTATAAAGGAACCATGGACATGGACAACAGGTGGGATTGACTTTGGAGGGAAAGGGTGGGTGGGGAGGGGGACAGAGGGGAGAAAAAAAGGGATGGATGTAATACAACAACAATAAAATTAAAAGAAAAAAAAAAGAACGCCTGAAAAGACCAATAACAACTAGAGAAATTGAAGAAGTAATCCAAAATCTCCCAACACAAGAGACTGGACCACATGGCTATACAGCTGAATTCCACAAAACATTTAAAGAACTAACTCCTATCCTTCTCAACCTATTCCAAGAAATCCAAGGAGAGGGAAGACTCCCAAACCCTTTCTATGAGGCCAATATTATTCTAATCCCAAAACCAGGTCAAGACACAACTAAGAAAGAAAACTATTGGCCAATATCTCTGATGAACATAGATGTTAAAATTTTCAACAAAATATTGGCCAACCAGATTCAGCAGTATATTACAAAGATCATACACCATAATCAAGTGGGTTTCATCCCAGAGATGCAAGGATGGTACACATTTGCAAATCAATAAATGTAATATCCTACATAAACAAAATGAAAGACAAAAACCATATAATCACATTAATAGATCCTGAAAAAGCATTTGATAAATTACAGCAACTATTTATGACAAAAATGCTCAGCAAAATGGGAATGGAGGGAGCATACCTAAACATAATAACAGCCATATATGAGAAACCTAAAGCCATCATACTCAGTGAATAAAAACCAAAAGCTTGCCCACTAAGATGAGGAACACTTTCTCCACTTCTGTTTAACATTGTCTTGGAAGTTCTAGTTATAGCTATCAGAAAAGAAAAAGGAATCAAAGGTATCCAAATTGGAAAGGAGGAAGTAAAACTGTCATTATTTGCAGATGACATGATAGTGTACATAGAAAACCCTGTAGACTCCACTAAAAAATTATTACTCCTCCTAATAACTGAATTTGGCAAAATAGCTAGATATAAAATCAATATCCAGAAATCAAAGGCATTTTTATATACCTACAATGAAATATCAGAGATAGAATGTAGAAAACAAATCCCATTTACCATAGCAACAGGATAAATAAAGTACTTAGGAATAAACTTAACCAAGGAGATAAAAAACCTGTACTCAGAAAACTACAAAACACTGAAGAAAGAAATTGAGGAAGATACAAATGAATGAAAGCATATACCATGTTCATGGATGGGAAGAATTAACATCATTAAAATGTCCATACTACTCAAAGCAGTCTACGTATTCAATGCAATCCCAATTAAAATACCAATGACAGACCACAGAAATAGAAAAAATACTTCAAAACTTTATATGGAACCAAAAATGCCCTCGAGTAGCCTCAGCAATTTTAAGAAAGAAAAACAAGGTAGGAGGAATCACAATACCAGACATCAATCTATACTACAAGACTACTGTATCCAAAACAGTCCGGCACTGGCATGAGAATGGACATATAGATTAACGGAACAGAATAGAGAGCCCAGAAAGAAACCCAGGACTCTATGGTCAAGTAATATTCAACAAAGAGGGAAGGAATATAAAATGGAGTCAAAGCAGTCTCTTCAACAAATGGTGTTGGGAGAACTGGACAGCAACATGCAAAATAATAAAACTAGACCACCAACTTACACTATACATTAGAAGAAACTCAGATGGATAAAAGACTTAAACATAAGCCATGCCACCATAAAGGCCCTGGAGGAAAATATAGACAGTAAAATTTCAGATATCCTATGCAGAAATATGTTTACTGATAATTCTCCAAGGGCAAAGGAAATAAAGGAACAAAGCAAAAAACAGGACTCTATCAAACTGAAAAGTTTCTGTTTAGCTAAAGAAAACACCAGCAAAATTAAAACAGAACCAACTGTATGAGAAAACATATTTGCCAATGATACCTCAGAAAAGGGTTTGATATCCAAAATATATAAAGGATTTACACAACTCAACACCAGGGAGAAAGACAGACCAATTAAAAATTGGGCAAAGGACCTGAATAGACACCTCTCTGAGCAGGACGTGCAAATGGCCAAAAGGCCAATGAAAGAATGCTCAACATCACTAGCCATTAGAGAGATGCAAATTAAAACCACAATAAGATACCACCTCCCACCTGTCAGAAGGGCAATCATCAACAAATCAACAACCAAAAAGTGATGGCAAGGATGTGGGGAAAAGGGAACCCTGCTGCACTGTTGGTGGAAATGCAGACTGGTGCAGCCACTGTGGAAAATAATATGTAATTTCCTTTAAAAACTAAAAATGGAACTGCCTTTTGATCCAGCAATTCCACTACTAGGATTATACCCAAAGAACCCTGAAAACCCAAGTTATAAGAAACTATGTACCTGTATGTTCAGAGCAGCACTATTTACAATAGCCAAGTGCTGGGAACAGCCTAAGTGCCCATCAGTGGATGAATGGATCATAAAACTTTGGTACATTTACACAAAGGAATACTATACAGCAGAAAGAAAGAACGCCTACCCTTTGCAACAACATGGATGGAACTGGAAAGTATTGTGCTTAGTGAAATAAGCCAGTCAGTGAAAGACAAATATCATATGATCTCACCCATTACAGGACAATAATGAACAAAACAAACAAGCAAGCAAAGCAGAACCAGATACATGAATACAATGAGTAGACCTTCAGTGGGCAGAGGGGACAGGGCAAAGGAGCAAAGGAGGGGAGTAATTTAGTCAAGAAACTAGCATGGAAGGCCCATGGACAGGGACAATGATGATAAGTGGGATTGACTTTGGGGGTGTGTGGATTAAGTGGGCGGAAAGGGGTAGAAGGGAGGGGAAACCAGATTAATGTAATACAACAGCAATAAAATTAAATTAAAAAAATATGAAGATACAGAGATAGACAGAGGGGAATACAAGTACAAGGGGTAAAAAATGACAATGAATAAATACCTATCAATAATAACTTTAATTGTAAATGGATTAAATACTACAATAAAAATACATAGGGTTGCTGAATGGATAAGAAAACAAGACCCACATATATGCTGTCTACCAGATACCTCACAACAAAACACTTGCACAGACTAAAAGTGAACAGATGAAAAAAATTTTTTCAATCAAATAGACATTTTTAAAAAAGTGGTGTAGCAATACTTATATGAAACAAAATAGATTTTACACCAAAGGCCATAAAATAAGACAAAGGACATTTCATAATACTTAAAGGAACAATCCATCAAGAAGATACAACCCTTGTTAAACATATATGAACCCAATATAGGAGCACCGAAATATATAATGAAATTCTAGAACTTCAAAAAGAGTATCAACAGCAACATGCTCATAATAGGGGATATTAACACCCCATTGTCAACAATGGACACATCTTCCAAGCAAAGAAACAAACAACAAGGATATTGTGGCATTGAACAACACTCTAGAGCAAATGGACTGAATTGATACATACAGAAATTTTTACCCTAAAGAAGCAAAATACTGGGTGGGGAGGGGGACAGAGGGGAGCAAAAAGGGGATGGATGTAATACAATAACAATAAAATTAAAAAAAAAAAAAAAAAGAAGCAAAATACACATTCTTTTCAAATGCACATGGAACAGTCTCAAAGATCAACCACATGGTTAGATACAAAACAAGTCTACACAAATTCAAGAAAATTGAAATCACATCAAGCATGTTCGTAGATCACAACAGCTTGAAACTAGAAATGAACCTCAAGAGAAAAAACCCAAAACTTTTAAAGTCATAGAAACTGAATAACATGCTATTAAATAATGAATGAGTTAACAATGAGGTCAAGGAAGAAATCAAAAAGTTTCTGGAAACAAATGAAAATGAACACACAACAGCCCCAAAACTACAGGACATAGTGAAGGCAGTCCTGAGAGGCAAATTCATAGCAACACAGGACTACATAAAAAGGATAGAAAACTCTCATATCAACAACCTAACCCTATAGCTACAAGAATTAGAGGAGCAACAACAAGAAAAGCTAGTATGAGTAGAAGGAGGGAAATAATCATGATCAGAACAGAATGAAATGACAGAGACTAAAACAATAATTCAACATATTGATAAAGCTAGGACCTGGTTCTTTGAAAAGATAAACAAAATCAGCAAGCCTTTAACCAGACTCATCAAGAAAAAAAGAGAAAGTACCTAAATATAATTAATCAGAAATAAAAGAGGAGAAATCAAAACCAATACCACGGAAATACAAAGGATTGTAAGAAATTACTGCAAAAAAATATATGACAAGAAACTTGAGACCTGTGTGAAACAAACAAATTCTTGGAAGCATAATCTTCCAAAACTGAACCAAGAAGAAGTGGAAAGCTTCAACAGATCAATAAGAACTAGTGAAATTGGGAGAGAAAAAAGATGGCTATAGAGTAGAGACCTAGAAAGATGGCAACAAAGTAGACGGCAGTGCTGACAACATTCTAAAGTTGTTAGAATCTCCAAAGAGATTCTGTTAGAGCAGCTGGAGGATAGGGTAGGGAGCACAAGACATCTGAAGGTCCCTGCAAATTGGAGCGGTAAGCATCTGGACTCAGGGGTGCACAGCCCAGGGGCTGCAGAGACCTACAGGAGAGCCAGTGAGATAGCTCAGAACCAGCCTGTGGGCCAAGGTCAAGGCCAACTCTGGGAAGTGGTGGCTCCGCCCAGAGGGGCAGCTCTAAATGAAGACAGCTTCAGGCTTCCCAGTGACTAGAAATCTGAGCAGTGAAGTGTTGACAGTGAGTGCAAACTCCAGAGAGAATGAGGAATTGAACTCCTGCAGGGGGCGTACTATGTGAGAGCCCTACTCCAAAGGCTGAGAGAGGAAGTGCCTCCTCGGTCCAGGGGCATGGATGGGAAGAGACCTGCAGGGAACAGGAGCAGGAGAGCTGGGAAGTGCACTAGCAAGGGAGACAAGAGGGCTGAAAATTATGCAGCTGCACTACACAGGGATAGAGCAGCTCAGTCCCAGTGAGAAGGGAGGCCCAACCCTGCAAACCCACACCAGCACACACGCTCCCACGAAAACTCGAAACTGCATGCCAGGAACTTGGGGCTGGTGCAACTGGCCCACCCATTGCAGGTGACAAAAATCTCCTTGAAAAACTGGGCAGGGAGGCCTAGCCTTCGCCAGCAGACTGAGCTGCAGGCCCACAGGAACCCAGGTGGGCATTGCAGAGGCAGAAGTGAAAACCTCCTCAAAGATCTGGACTGTGTGGAGGGCTAGCCATCACCAGTAAACGACCTGCAAGGCTCCAGCAGAGCCAGGCACTCTCTGCAGACAGGGACTACCTCCTCCAAGAGCTGGAAGGGAAAGGCCAGTTATCATAGGAGCAAACAAAGTTGCAGGCCATACCCCCTTGGAGCCAGGTGCCCATCACAGGCAGAAACCTCCTCAAGGGGCTGGAGGGGGTGGAGTAGCCATCGACACCACATAAGCACCCTGCAGTTCTTCACACAAAACCAGTGAGAGTATGGAGGGCCCCAAAACACAGGCAGTGCAGAAACCCAGCTAGGCTACTGGAGGCTCAGCCTGGGGGGCGGGGTGCACTCAGAATCAGCCCTGACTGTGACAGCCATGGGCCCTGCCACTCCAAGACCATACAGCTTGACTGTAGACTGTAGAGACTTGATCAAGAAAAAGAGGCAAGGTTCCTGCAAGGTGGCAAAAAGTAGGTTGAGCTATACCAATCTCCTCCCAGATCGAATTTGGAATTACTTTTTTGGAGAAAAAGTCAGCTGGAATTAACAACAGAACACCAGCTGGAAAGAAGTCCAAAACCACAGATAGAACGCAAGAGGCCACTTCATCTCAAGATGACTGGTAGGAATCACAGAAATGCAAGAGAGCTGGCTGGGCCCTCACCAGAGGCAGCAGCCGAAGAGAATGAGCTGTGGGCTCCACCAAAGAAGGGTGGGTTCTTGTCCCCCAGCTGGGTGTCCCAGCTACAGCAACACAGCAGAGAGTAGAGCAGCATCCAGCTGAGAAGGGCAGAAAGCCATAGAATTTGCTGGCCTGAGAGAGTGCTAGAGACAGAGAATTACTAAGGTGACCACAGAGAAAATACATTGACAGCCACCTACCCTGGGCTCCAGCAGAGGGAGGGCAGAGAGAATTGGAGACACGTGGGGAGAGTCTGTGGTGGTGGCTTGGAGGAGAGAAGTGGGGAGGTGGCTGCTGGGATCCTGGTGCTGACCCATTGCCCACACCTCAGGCAGACTGCACTGAGCCCTGCGGCTTCCCTATGAGGGGCCTAATAGCCCCGCCCAATGGAAGCAATCTTCCCCACCCAGCAGTTCCTGAGCCTGGTGCCTGATTATAATTATTTGATTTACATCTAAATAAACCTCTCCTGCCCTGCCCTGCCCTGCCCTGTCTGAGCACAGATACAATAGTTGGTACCTGAAAAGGTATTTCTCACCCAGCAGCACATGGGCCTGGTGGCTGATTACAAACTCTCTGATTTACAGCTGGGTCAGTCAGTCAGCCCCGCACAGTGGCCTGCAAGCCTGGTGGCTGATCCTAGATTCATTGCTTTGCAACTGAGTCAGTCCTTCTTGCTCAACAGAGCCTGGGCCTGGTGGCTGATTAAAAACTCTGACTTACAGCTGGGTCAGACAGTCAGCCCCACACTGTAGCAACTGAGTCTGGTGGCTGATCATGGATTCATTGGTTCACAACTGAGTTGGTTTGTCCCATCCATTGGCCTCTGGGCCTGGAGGCTGATCACAAACTCATTGGATTACAATGGAATCTTTCAGTCTAGCCCAGTGGCCCCTGAGCCTGGCAGCTGATCACAGATTCATTGGATTAAAATAGAATCTTTCAATCCAGCCCAGCATCACCTGAGCCTGGTGGCTGAACACAGATTCATTAGACTACAATTGGATCTTGCTGCCTAGACCAGTGGCTCCTGAGCCTGGTGGCTGATCAACAGATTCATTGATTTACATCTCAATCTGTCCCACCAAGTTGCACCCGAGCTGGTGGTTGATCCATTGGATTACAATGGAACTTCTTGGTCTAGCCCAGCAGGGCCTTAGTTTGATACCTGAATTATTGATTTACAACTGAATCAGTCTGTCACCCCAAGATGCTTCTGAGCCAGCTGGTGGGTCACAGACAAATATGATTACAATTAAATTTATCCTTCCAGCCTAGCAGCTCCTTAGCCTGGCAGCTGATCACAGTCTGATTGAATTACGACGAAACCTAAAAATGGGGAAATAGTCCATCACCAAAAGAAAAGGAGGAATCCCTAGAAAGAACCCTAAGTGAAACAGAGGCAAGCAAACCATCAGATATGGAATTCAAAATAATGATGATAGAGTAGCTCAATGAGCTCAGCCAGCTCAGAGAAAACTACAAATAACCCCAGGGGAACTACAAAGAACTCCAGGAGAAGTACAAAGAACTCCAGGAAAGCTACAAGGAACTTACTAAGAACTACACCAGCATTAAAAATGACACAGAAACTATTGGTAAGAGCCAGGAGGAAATGAAGAATACAATTTCTAAATTGAAGAATACAGTAGAAGGAATCAACATCAGACTAGCAGAAGTGGAGGATTGGATCAGCGAGCTGGAGGACAATGAAGAAAAATATTCCAAGACAGTGCAACAGAATCAAAAAAGGCTGAACAAGAATGAAGAGGTTTTAAAAGAGCTGCAGAACAACATGAAATGCAAGAATATCCATATCATAGGGATACCAGAAGGAGAAGAGAAACAAAGATTGGAAAACCTGTTCAAAAAGGTAATGAGAGAAAACTTCCCTAACATGATGAGTGAAAACATTAATCCAGTTCAGGAAGCACAGAGGGTCCCAATGAAGATGAATTCAAGCAGGCCCACTCCAAGACATATTATAATTAAAATGGCAAATTTCAAAGACAAAGAGAGAATCCTAAAAGCATCAAGAGACAAATAGCAAATAACATATAAAGGGACTCCAATAAGGTTATCAAATGATTATTCAACAGAAACAATACTAGCCAGAAGGGAATGGCAAAAAATATTTCAAGTAATGAGAAACAAAGGCCTGCACCAAGAATACTCTACCCAGCAAGGCTCTCATTCAAACTGGAAAGAGAGGTAAGGAGTTTCCCAGACAAAAGAAGGCTAAAATAATACATCTCTACCAAACCAGCATTGAAAGAAATGCTAAAGGGTCTGCTTTAAAAAAAAATAATGAAGAAACAGGGAAAGAAAGGAGGAACACTAGTACAAAGTGGGAAAATGGCAATAAATCAATAAATGAGTATTAATCAATAATAACCTTAAATGTAAATGTATTAAATGCACCAATCAAAAGACATAGGGTAGCTGAATGGATGAGAAAACATGACCCACACATATGTTGTGCTCAAGAGACCCATCTCCGAACAAAAGATTGACAGAGGTTAAAAGTGAAGGGGTGTACTGAGAACCAGGATGACAGAGGAGTAAGTGGAGCTATACCAATCTCCTCCAAACACCAAACTGGAATTACAAATTAACTGAGGAGAAATCATCTGGGATAACCAACAGAACACCAGCTGGAGAGAAGTCTCGTTACCATGGACAGAACAGAAGAGCCAATTCATCACAACATAACTGGTAGGATGTGCAGAGATATGAGAGGGCTGGCGTGGCTCCCACAGGTGGCAGCTGAAGGGACAGAGAAACATCTAAGCAGCTGGGGCTCTACCTGAGAAGGGTAGGATCTAAATCCCCAACTGGGCTTCCCAGCCTACAGCAACACAGCTGAGGGTAAAACAGTACAAGCTTTGAAAAGGAAAAAGCCATCAAGTTTAGCCCACTTGATAGAGACCGAATTCTTAAAGGGACCACACACAAAAATGCAGGGGTACCCACTTACTGTGGACTCCAGCAGAAAAAGGGCAGAGTGGACTAGAGATGCTTTGGCAAAGTTTGTGTCAGTGGCTCTAGAGGGAGAGTTGAGGGATCAGCCTGTGAGTACAGTGCATACCCATTCCTCATATACCCAGCAGACCACTCTACTTCAAAGGGGAAGCCACAGCCTCACCCATAGGAATTAATCCCCACCCCCAGCAGTGCCCAAACCTGACCTCAGATCACAGATTGATTGGATTAACAACTCAAGGAGGCAAAGACAGTGGATCTCTGGTAGTCTCCAACTGGCTGATTAGGTCCAGACAGAAACACGAGCTGATGTCACCAAGCACAGATCCAGAAAGTTTTAAAAGTGCACCTCTACACCACAGAAGGTCACACCACTAAGAGTAAGTCAAAGCAGACCAATCCAAGAAGCAGAAACAAACAAGAGCCACCTAAAATGGGAAGACAAAGAAACCCTCAGAGAAAGGAAAGGAGGAATCCCCAGGAAGAGGGCAAAGTGAAATAGAGTCAAGCAAACTATCTGACATAGAATTCAAAATAATGATGATAGAGAAGCTAATTAGCTCAGTGAGTTCAAAGAAAACTACAAACAACTCCAGGGGAACTACCAAGAACTCCATAAAAACTAGAGAGAACTACAGGGAAGTTAAAAGGAACTTACTGAGAACTATACAAACATTGAAAAGGACATAGACACCATCAATAAAAGACAGGAGGAAATGAAGACTACCATGTCTGATTGAAGAACACAGTAGAAGGAATCAAAAGCAAGCTAGAGAGAGCAGAGGATCGGATTATTGAGCTGGAGGTCAATGTAGAAAAAAATTCCCAAGCAGTGCAACAAAATGAAAAAAGACTGAAAAAGGATGAAGAGGTTTTAAGAGAGTTGCAGGACAACATGAAACATAATAATATCTATCACAGAGATATCGGAAGGAGAAGAGGAGGAGCAAGGGATAGAAAACCTGTTTGAAAAAGTAATGACAGAAAACTTCCCTAACTTTAGTGAAGGAAATGTCATGCAAACTCAGGAAGCACAGAGGGTGCCAAGGAAAATGAACCCAAACAGGCCGACTCCAAGACATATCATCATGAAAATGGCAAATTTCAAAGACAAGGAGAGAATCATAAAAGCAGCAAGAG
Source organism: Noctilio leporinus (assembly GCA_004026585.1). Lineage (NCBI taxonomy): Eukaryota > Metazoa > Chordata > Mammalia > Chiroptera > Noctilionidae > Noctilio > Noctilio leporinus. The sequence goes on along the minus strand of PVIW01018102.1, from coordinate 2,370 downwards.
AGAAACACCTAATAACATACAAGGGGGCTCCCATAAGGTTATCAGCTGATTTCTCAACAGAGACACAACAAGCCAGAAGGGAATGAAAAAAATATTTCAAGCAATGAAAAACAAAGGCCTGCAACCAAGAATACTCTATCTATCAAGGCTGTCATTCAAATGGAAAGTGAAATAAGGAGTTTCCCAGACAAAAGAAGTCTAAAAGAATACATCTCCACCAAATCAACATTGCAAGAGATGCTAAAGGGTCTGCTTTGCTAAAGGGTCTGCTTTAAGAAGACAAAGAAACAGAAAGAGACAGACAGAAACACAGGTACAAAAGTAAATGGATTAAATGCACCAATCAAAAGACATAGAGCAGCTGAATGAATAAGAACCAACTTTAACTTATGAATGCTTTAAATGATCTTGTTATAAATAGATTTTACTAAATAAGGCACAATTTTGTATATTACTTGTATCTGCATTACTGCAGGTTAAATTTTCTTAGATTGGAATTATTTCACAATATGGGAAAATCTGGTTACTTGCAATAACTCAGAAAAATTGAATGCACTTAAGGAAGAAGAAAAATGTAAGAAAATGTGGATATATATTACATAGAAGACATGCTATTTTTCTTATTCACTGTTATAAAATATGTGCTTATTTGTGGGTGTGTAGTATATAGATTTTGTTAGCAATTTATGTTTTAAATAGCAACCAACTGGTCATGGGTGTGTTGTGAAATCAGTCAATCTTTAGGTTAGAAAAGATGCTGAGAATGAAGACCAATTTGGATTGAAGTTGAAAACTACTAAACTATATGATTCATGTATGTAGACTATATATTCTCATATTAGAATGTAAATTAGATGAGATTCCTTTCAACTAAAACATGAAAATATCCATTTCCAGTTATGAAGGCCCCCAAACTGGGGATGCTTGGGAAAAGGAATTAATGTTATAGTAAACTTTATTATTGAAATGTGAACATATCTAATCTCTACATCAACAGACCCTTCAGTAGTTCAGGGGTTAGTTTAGGACCACATAGGAAGTCAACCACAAGTTCAAAAAATAGCTAGAATAGTATCCCACAAAATTTTTTAAATCCCAGGGATTTTGATTTTTCACCTCAACTTAGTAGAAATAATAATTTCTACTCTGGGGACCAATTGAGCACTGCAAGTGCCATTATTTCTGAAGGCTTCAACTTGTAAAACACATGTAGAGGAAAAATAGAGGGTATTGAAAGAAGTAAGACCTGTGCACAGCCTAAATAAATAAATAAATAAATCTACTATCTAAGGTGGAAAACTCCAAAAAGAATAAGTTGTAGTTTCTGTAGCTCAAAATAAAGTTGAGTTGTACTATTGGAATAGGGAGGATCTGACTCAAAAACCAAATTCTATTTTTACTATGGGTTTGATACTGTCTCTAGGACAACTTTCTCAAAAGTGAATTCTGCAATATACCATTTCTGTGATATATTTCACAAAAATAACATTCCAGAGTAAAATAAGTATTAAAGAAGGAAACACTGTTTAATCTTGCTAAAATATATCTAAAATACTATCACTTAACATGTAATAATTATATAAGCTATTGGCATATTTTAAATTATTTGTATTAACCCTTCAAAATCCAGTATCTACTTTAAATATGTGTAAAAATATGTATGGGTTTAAATGTATTTTTGCATGTGTTTGGTAATATTGCAATTCATATTACCAAAAAGGGTAATTCTTTTTTTTTTTTTAACTTTATTGTTGTTGTATTACATCCAATCCCTTTTTGCTCCCCTCTGTCCCCCTCCCCACCCACCCATTCCCCCCAAAGTCAATCCCACCTGTTGTCCATGTCCATGGTTCCTTTATACTAGGTTCTTGTCTAAGCTGCTCCCCTACCTTGCCTCTGCCTCCCCGCCCCCACAACCCAGTTCCCCCTGACCACTATAGACCTATTACTTGTATTCATATGCTTGGTTCTGTTTTGCTTGTTGTTAGTTTTGCTCATTATTGTCCCGTAATGGGTGAGATCATATGATACCTGTCTTCACTGACTGGCTTATTTCACTAAGCATAATACTCTCCAGTTCCATCCATGTTGTTGCAAAGGGTACAAGTTCCTTCTTTCTTTCTGCCATACAGAATTCCATTGTGTAAATGTACCAAAGTTTTTTGATCCAATCATCCACTGATGGGCACTTAGGCTGTTTCCAGCACCTGGCTATTGTAAATAGTGCCGCTATGAACATAGGTGTACATAGGTTCTTATGAATTGGTGTCTCAGGATTCTTTGGGTATAGTCCAAGTAGTGGAATTGCTGGATCAAAAGGCAGTTCCATTTTTAGTTTTTTAAGGAAACCCCATACTGTTTTCCACAGTG
>PVIW01018101.1:0-10000 GCA_004026585.1 Noctilio leporinus | reverse complement strand
ACCTGCAGTCCATCCTCGCAAGGGTTTCTGCGCTGCACTGCAGTTCCCTCAGCCCTCCTACGCCAGACCTCCTGCTCCTACCTGCGGCACTGAGCCCACCCCTTCCTCCCTCCTACCCCTACGGTGCAGTACTTCCACCAGGTGAATTTTCCTGAAGCTGGGGTTCTCCAGTCCCTGCTGATTTTAGGACCGACTTCCACACCTGGCCTTTCCCATTTTGTCTCTCAATACTCACTACGTTCTAAGCACAGGGAACATTTTGTTCCCTTAAGACAACTCCCATTTTCCCATGCTAGTTCTCCTCCCTGGAATGTTACCTTGATGACGCCCTTCCCAAGCAGATGTGATTTTTTTCCTTCCTATGTACTACTCCATAATCACTGGACTGGGTCAGCCTGGTATTATTTATGCTTCCCTCTCCTCACTCCATTATTGTGCAAATCACAGAACATGATTCATGTTGGACTTGGCTCATTTCCATGACTACGGCTAATGTGTACTCAACACTGAAGTGTTAGTCCATTGGTGACATATTTTCATTTCCCTCACAGTGCTTTTGCATGTACACATAAACAAATATATATATATTTTTAATTTTATGTGAATAGTATCACACTGTAGGTATTTTTCTGTTGGTTCTTCTATTCACTTAACATGTGATGAAAATCTTTTATGTGCATTATATGTAAGTACCTCATTTTTAATGGCTGCATAATTTATAAAATAGATGTTGCTGACTTTTACCTCTGAAGGACCTATTAGGAAGCTTCAGATAGTGCTACAATGTAGTCTTTGCACACTTGTGCAGATACACTAGAAAGATAGCTTCTCAGAAATAGAGTTAATGGGTCAGAGGTGAGGAACATTTTTAAGTTACCACCAAATTGCCTTCCAAACACAAAATTCATATCCACCAAGAGTGTGTATGAAAGTACCCATTTCTGCATTTCATATCACCCTTTGTAATTTTTGCTTATCTGTTGCACACAAAAAATGCTCATTTTATTACACTTCCCTGTTTATTAGTGAGGGTAAACAAGTTTTACATACATTGGCTATCGCTGTTCTCCAAAAATTGCCTATTCACATCTCTGCCAATTTTTCTATTAGGTTGTCTTTTTACTCAACAATTTGTACCACTTTATATAAATATATATTCTGGATAGTAATCCTTTTCACATACATTGCAAATACTTATTCCTCATTTGTCATTGTCCTTTAACTCTATGATATTATTCATGACTTAATTTTTAAGTAGGCAAATCTTTAGTTTTTATTTCTAGCTTCTTGATTAGAATGGCCTCCTTGATCCCAAGGTTATAAAAATGTTTTCTTCTGAAAGTTTTATTTAACTTCATTTTTTAATTCATTTGGCTTTTGAGGTTTGATAAAGGGTGGTGATAGAAGTTTCCATTTTTCTTCTTTCCAGCACTACTAAAACCTTTCCTATTGACTTAAAATGTCATTTATAAAGTTCTCTGTATATTTGGTTTTATTCCTGTCCTAATGCTGTGATTTTATTCTTTTGTATTATTCTTTTGATTTCTTCTTTTGAAGTATGAACTTTAGAGTCCTTTTATGTATTTCATTTTAAAATGTTTTTAATCTTTTTTTTAATATATATAGTTTGTTTTATTTTTACATTCTGTTGTTGATACTTGTGAGTCTGTTGTCATTTTAATGTTCATAGTTTTTTATTTTTTTTTATTTTATTGTTGTTGTATTACATCCATCCCCTTTTTGCTCCCCTCTGTCCCCCTCCCCACCCACCCATTCCCCCCAAAGTCAATCCCACCTGTTGTTCATGTCCATGGTTCTTTTATACTAGGTTCTTGTCTAAACTGCTCCCCTTTCCTCTGTAAAATGTTTTTAATCTTGGGAGTTTTGTTTGGATTGGGCTTACTTTATGGATGACTGAGGAGAGTGGACATCTCTATAGTACTGACTCTTCCATTTTGGAACCTGTAGCATGTCTCTTATTCAGTTATTTTGTCTTGTAAAGTTTTATAGCTTTTCCCTTTAACCTCCTATACCTTGTGCTAGATTTCTTCCTAGGTATTTCATAGTTTTTATTGCCACCATGAATAAGATCCTTTTTTCTATTGTTTCTTACTGGACTTTACTACTAGTTAATAAAACTATTAATGCTTATATATTTATTTTATTTTGACCACTTTATTAGTCTTAATAGTTTTTCAGTTGATTTCTGAGATTTCCTAACTGTAGAATTATATCACCTGCAGAAACGATGGCATGTTTTGGGCTCTCCCACCCATTTTTTCTCCTTTTTATTTTATTTTTATCTTCCTGAATTATTAGGGGTTTTTATGATATTATTTTAGGGTACCATAACAAGAGGCATCTTTCTCGTGTTATTTTTAGGAACATTTCTGTATATTTTAACATTAATTTGATGCTACTATGATAATATGATAGGGTCGTTTTGTCAAATTAAGAAAATTTTCTATTTTTCAGAGTATTTTTATCATAACTTGGTGTTATAACAGGTACATTTTTAGAACAACTACTAAGATCATTTTTTCTCTCAATCCATTAATGCAATAAATCATCTTAAATTTATTTTTTCCATTGTGCTATTCTTGCTTTCTTGGGCTAAACGCTACTTGGTTATATTTTTTAATACTCGCGCTATTCAATTTGATCCTATTCAGGATGTTTTTATCTATAGTCATAAGCACAATAGGCTTATCCATTTTTTCTCTTTCTACTTATGTTTCTTTTTGCTATGTAGTACGTTGTCTACTTGAGACTTAAGTATAACACTGTACCTTGAAGACTTGATAACATTTACTCATAAAATTGTCTGAGCTTGATGGCTTTAAAGATGGCATTTTGACTACCTTTAAAATTTTTAATTATCATCTTCAAGGGCTGTTAATAGTCTACCCACTTTTCTCTGGCCTTGAGTCAGTTACTAACTTCATCAGATCTGAGTTTTCTTAATGGGAAAGTGGGGATAACCAAACCCAACTCTGCCAGTGTCGTCCTCAGGATTGAATGAGATAATGATCAGTTGAGCAGAACTGTGCCTCCCACAGGTGATGCTCATCAGTAGCTAACGACCGTTACCGTCATTCCCTCAAGTGTGCTAAGGCACAGTAGCTACCTGAGCACCCCCAGTTGATACACAGCGGGGCTGTCAACTCCAGACTAGACAGAGGAGACAGTCCCAGGAGCCCCAACTCTGTCTGACATGCATCTAGGTGAGTGTGGATCTTTCTCCGGTCCAGAGCTTTTACATGCAGTGCTGTCTCTCAGCACAGCTGCCCGTGGGCCCGGACACACCACCTGGCCGGACAGGGGGCAGGCTGTCTGCACCCTGGACCCTCCCTCACCTGGAGCGTGTGCTGCACATGAGTATGCTTATTTATTCATGGAAGATTGTTAACTTGTACAGAATGATGTCTTTTATAAAAAGACATTTGAAAAACCAGGATCGTAATGGTATATAAAACTATAGATTAAATGGTTGGTCCCAAGAACATTATCTGAGGTTTTGTGCGTGTGTGTGTTTGTTTTTTAACAAACATTTAGAAGCTTTGTTTCCATCCTTTTTTTTTTTTTTAAGATTTTATTTTTTATTTTTAGAGGGAGGGGAAGGGAGAGATGCAGAGAGGGAGAGAAACATCAGTGTATGGTTGCCTTGCACCTGAATTCAGCCACAGACCTGGCTGGAGACCTGGCTTGCAACCTGGTTATGTGCCCTGGCTGGGAATTGAACCAGTGACCTTTCGGTTCGCAGGCTGGTGCCTTATCCACTGAGCCACCAGCCAGGGCTTTGTCTCCATCCCTTGAAAGGAGTATAACATGTTAGGCTGAGACTGATGTATAAAGTAGAAAATGGAGACTTATATTCTCATCGGCAAGCATCATACAGTTTTTCCAGTCTATTACTTCAAAATCCTTCATCTGATATTTATGTTGAGTCATTTCTTTCTCTTTTGCTGGTGAACCAGAAGATCATGAAATGATTATGCAGAGGCAGAAGCATTACGTTCAGTTTCTTTTTTTGTATATATCAGATAAGAGGCTTGCAAATGGCAGTCAGGCCGCCTCACATCCTTTGTATGGCGGTGGCACTGATGTGTGCCTATTTGTCACCATGCAGCTTTTGTTAGTTCACAAACCTGCTTCCAGAGAACCTCAGGGCTCTTTGATGAAAGGAGGCAGTACTAAGAACAGTGTTAGATTTTGAAAGACTACTTTTGGTTTTACAAACATTTCTTTCCTTCTTTTTAGTGTTTAGAAACTACTAGCTTTTTAAAGAGTGTTGCAAGGGGGTGGAAGGGGGTGTACACATTTAGTTAGGATTTCTGAAACTTCTACTAGGAAGGGAAAATAAAAAGTTTTGAGGTTCAGCTCAGCTTAAACTTATGAATCGCCCTTTCTGAACCAAAGCTTCTAGTAGATAAAAAGCTCACAGACCTGAGGAATGAAAGCAGCCTGAGAGCCTGAGTTTTGTAAACTAATAGTAATAGAAGAGAAAAAAGCAGCAGTTCCAAAGACTGACCTATCTCCCCAGGGAATAAGGAGCCCTGTACACCACCCTCCCTCCAACTCACTCTCATTCATCCGGCACACCCTCCTGTAGCCTGTGGGCATCTGTGGAAATGGTTCTGCCTAAGAAAGAGTCTACGAAAAAACTTTTCTGAAATTTCCACAGCATTTAAGTATGTATTTGGGAGTGTTTGTCATATCATAAAGAGTGAAAATGGAGAAGGGTAGGGACCCTGGAGCGCTGGGAAAATGGCAATTTTCATTACTAGCCAAGCAGCAAGGTCCTGTTTATTTTTTCTAGCTCTTACTATATTCTGTTATTATTACTGAACTATCAGATACACCTTCATGATATTGTTATGTTACATTATTATTGTATATCTTATTATAAATTTCACATTGTTATTCCATTTAAGTACCAATGGCTTTTTTTTTCTAGAGCAATAATGAAATTTCATAGTATGAAAATGGAAGAGATCAATAAAATCATCCGTGACCTGTGGCGAAGCACCTATCGGGGACAAGGTAACAGACGTGGGGCCTGACCAGCGCTCCTTCTGGAGCCCTACCAGCTCTCACCCCACCGGCTTCCCAGCACACCCATACGCCCCCGGGACCCTTACTGATCACCTCTTTGATGTTTTCTAAGAATTCTTATCTTGACAACATCCTGTAGCAAGAACAAAATGCAAAGTTTCTACTCCAGAGCCTGACAAGACTTACATATTTGGATGAATGCACATTAGCTCTAGCTGATGACATAATAGGTTGTGTGGAACATCTATAGGGATAAGCCAAAATGAGGTAAAAAGAGAACCGTCAGGAGGAAACTGTTGATGGAGGAACTAGGAAAGGCAGAGCTGAGGCTAAGGGTGGGGGTATCGGGGCTCCTTCTTGCTGAGAGTCCTCAAACCCTCTCAGCCAGAGATGAGGGCGCCACACCAGCCAGGGTCCCCTGTACAATCAGCTCGCACTCCGCTCCTAGGCTCACTTGATAATGTTTGCAAAGGACAACCAGCCACACGGTGTCGGTTCCTCTGAAACCTCTTCCTCTTGTGTCAGATATTGAATATATAGAAATTCGGTCCGACGCTGATGAAAATGTATCAGCAGCTGATAAACGGCGGAATTACAACTACCGCGTGGTGATGCTGAAGGGAGACACGGCCTTGGATATGCGAGGACGGTGCAGCGCTGGGCAGAAGGCAGGTATCACAGGAACCGAGGGAGCCACCGTGACCCAGAGGTTGACAGAAATGAAATGTCAGTGGGGTGGAGGCACCAAGGCCGCTTTGAGTGGTGGGAGCTCCTTACACTGTTCCCGGCTGCCACACAAGCGGGTCAGGATCCACTTTGCACTCTGCGCGCTCCCACTTCTAACCAGTGTTCCCTGCAGTGTTATGTAAGTTAGGCTTTTGGGAGAAGGGCCTGAAACATCTTACAGGATAGACTAAATATGAAATAAGGAGCCGAAAACCACTCATTGTTTTACAGCATATCTGATGAGAATAAGGTAAGACACACCACCATTGTATGTGCCACGAAGGAAGAAGAAAGGCGATTGTTAACTATAAGATGCCCCCTGGTTTCACAGAAGTTGAGGGGATGAAAGGGGAGGTGTGTTTTAGAATCAGTGACATGCACTATGAGCAAACCGGATCCCAGGTTGAACCAGAAAGGCATTACAATACATGAGAGTCTGACAAAGCAGCCCCGTTATAGAACTGAGGCTCCAACACCACTCCGCTCACCACGGGGCTGCAGAGCATCCTAAAGAAAGGTCTGCTGCAGCCAAAAGCCAATATACCCACAGCTGCCTGTCCTCTGCCTCTGCCCACACACAGGTCAGCTGCAGCAGGCCTCCTGCTCTAGGACGGCTCTGGGAGGTGGCCAAGGGCAGGGAAAGCGCACAGGGCAAACCAGGGGCAGGAAGGAAGGTCCCGAGTTGGGAGGTGGGACCTGCATCCTTGGGGAACAGGGCTGGGTCCTTTCACTGTGCACAGGTTTGTGCCCAAGATGTCAGATTCTTGAGCTCCCCTTCAGATTGGAAGCAGGTTACAGTGGTAATATTTCTGGACCCTTGATTTTTTTTAACAAATTTTTTAAATTCTCGAAATGGATGCTCACATTACTTGAGTGGTTTTCATAAATAGTTTTCAATTTTTACCTCAAGACACTATGTGTGTAGGACTTTTTTGTCAGCCCAGACAGCTATACCAATTTAAGGCATCTGCAGATTATTATCTTAATCATAATCTGCACAAAATGATAAATTTGTGATCTCTAATCTGTGTCCCTTACTTGGCTCTGGTGATTTTTAGTGGTAATTACAAATGGGAAAATATAGTTTGAAACATTGTTTCTTTGGGTTAAAATACTTTCATAAATAGTTTCTGAACGAAAGTAGATTTCCTGTAGCTACTCTAAATTATAAAAATTAATTAGCAGTAATTTCTTCCCCAGTGTTGGGGGAGAAGACAAACGAATGGTTCAGTAGAGGTGGCCAGGCCTCCATCAGATGCCACTCTTGAGTAGGTGGCAGTGGAGGTAGCAATGGCAGGCGTCCAGTACCCCAGGAAGTGCCTGCACAAAGGGCAGCGCTGGGGCCCTGGGGCCCACCCTCTGCCAGCCTGCCCCGAGCGTCCGAGAGAAGCTGTAAGCTACGCCGAGATCATTCACAAATTCAGGGGAGGGGGAATTCACAGCTCGCACAAAGGTGGTTTAGACTTCCTAGAATCATCCTTCAGCTCTTATTCTGGGTCCCTTGTACCCTCAGATGGTTTCAGCTGGGCCTGAGGGGTTTAGTATTAGGTTTCAGTGAACCATGAAAGTGTCTCAGTTTCAGTTGCTTGGGTTTGCTGAGGTGGGCTTCAGCGATGCCACACTTCTGCACTCCTGCTACTTTGGCCCAGGAATTCATTCTGCCTCAAAGTTACATACAGAAACATGCATGTGTGGGTTGGAACATGATGCAGGTTAGGTGCCCCTTAGAACACCTAACCTAATAGAACAGAGAGACTTCAGACTGTGAGAGAGAAAATGTCTCTGAGGCTTTGGAAAATGCAGTGTGTCCAAGTTTTCTAATCTCATTCTCCAGAAAATAAGATAGGTTGTGAATGTTCAAGGTTGTGAATTTTATACCATTCTTAAAATTATTAGCTACAGATAAATGGTTTTGTCTCTCTGATTCACACCTGTGGTTACAAGTTTCATTAGAGCTGATGCGATTGCTTTTAGCCTTTTATTTTATTGCAAATGAAAAGCTGAGCTTCACCTTCTGGAAAGGCCTAAGCGTCCAGTCACAGTGTCTGCTCTCCCAAAGAGCAGCGCTTTACCTACGGTCGGTGGTCCTGCGGCCTCTCCTGTCTGCAGGGCATACGCCAGCTTGCCCGTGTGAACGGGGAAGAGCTCAGCGCGGCTGCTCTCTTGCAGGTGTTAGCCTCTCTCATCATCCGCCTGGCCCTGGCGGAAACCTTCTGCTTGAATTGCGGCATCTTTGCCTTGGATGAGCCGACAACAAACCTCGACCGAGAAAACATTGAATCTCTTGCACATGCTCTGGTTGAGTAAGTCTCTTAAATTTGGGGACAGGTTATGATTGTTTTTGAAGGTGAAGAGTTCTGTGGTGAAGCCCCTTGCTAGGTGTACTGTCCTTGGAGAAGCTGGGTGGCTTTCCCTTTCGATAGTAATCTGTCATTTTTTAGAACTAGCTGGTGACCTGCAGCAGTAGACACGTCCTGCATGTCCCATGTGTGTTCATAGGGAAACTTGTGGTGGGGGTTCTCTGGCTTGGCTTTCCTGTAAACTAACCTGGGCCCACGTGTCCTGTACCAGACTTAACATGACTTGCTAAAACATTCTGAGTAGTGACAGTGGCTTTGGACTGGCTCCCCAGCTTTCCACACACGTCAAACATCTATGAGGAAGGATGACTTATTCAAAAAGTGCACTAGTGGCTCAGTACAATCCAGAGGAAGGAAAATTACACCTTTGCCTACGTTCACCTGCTGTGGGGGCAGCTGCAGTGAGGAGCAGCCCTTCCTAAGCTCTGTGCTGGCAGACCAAAAGCATGTCCCCTCGAGTGAGAAGCTGCTGCAGGTGCTCCTGGCTCAGCTAGGCTCTTGGCAGACATCCCACGTGCTGTCTGAAAGCAGGGATGGGGCCAGAGGGGGAACTGAGCAGCACAGAGCCATCCTTCTCCAGGCGTGTCCCAGGAGTCCTATGTAGTGACCAGCAAGAAAGACCTAGTGCTTTTGAAACCAAGGTGCATCCAGCCCCAGACAAGGGATAGATAAGGAGGTAATTTCAGCTCTCAGGCTGGCAGTTACCTCAGCTTGTAGATAATGAGCAGAGTGTTCTCAGTACACCCACTCAGGCCCCTGTGTCACACCAGTGATGCATCTAGTGACTGGTGGCAGTGGAATTCTCAGTAGGCAGTGGGCCTTGCATATGTTATTCCCCTTGCCTCTAGTTTGTGTTTCAAAAAAAATTTTTTCTTCTTCCAAAGAAAACTAGTCACAGGTCAAGAAAACCCCAGGCACAGGAATAAAGCAGACTCCTAGAGTTTTTTATGCTTCAAAATTAAGGAAAACTCAGAACGTTTCCACCTGCTCTGGTGAGAACAAATTCTGGTTTTGGAAGAAAGTCAACCACCTATGCTTACCAGTGCCTAAGCTAGACCCACGGGAAGAGTCAGGCCCTGCACCTGCACTGTCTGGAGAGAAGCTGGGACTCCTACCTGTCCGGTCCCCCTGTCCCTCCCCCACTTCCTGCAGGGCTGTCGGGGCATGACACTCACACGGCATGGGAAAAGCCCGGTCACCACACACAGCATGGCCATGTGTCTGACAAGGTTCTCGGTGGCTTTTTCAAATAAAGGAAAGGGTTTCTGAGGCTCTTTAGTAACATCATGTTCTAAATGTATTGTTTCAGGATAATAAAAAGTCGCTCACAGCAACGAAACTTCCAGCTTCTGGTGATCACTCATGATGAGGATTTTGTGGAGCTCTTAGGACGCTCTAAATATGTGGAGAAATTCTACAGGATCAAGAAGAACATTGATCAGTGCTCAGAGATTGTGAAATGCAGAGTTAGCTCCCTGGGGTCTTATGTTCATTAAAAATACTCAAGATTTCATTGCCTTAGAAAAATAGGTCCTCGGGCAACTATTTTTGGTATCAACTGAGTCAATAAGCAAATAAAATCTTTAAAACAGCTTTGTGTCTAGGAGTTTGAATGTCTGAGAAGTTATAAAATGATTAAAATTGTTTCGAATGAAACTTGGACTGATTCCTGAACTTCACCTCCTCCAGGCAGCCTGACAGGCCTGCAGGGCTCAGCGGCAACACAGCCACCAGGCCTGGCTCCACCACCAACACTCGCCCCACCTCCACAGCACCAGCAGTGTTCCCCATGCCCAGAGCTACTCCCTCCCGCTCTCAGCGCTGTTGAGAAGTAGGTTCTCACTGCCTTAACAATTTAT
>PVIW01018100.1:0-12438 GCA_004026585.1 Noctilio leporinus | reverse complement strand
AGAAATAGAAAAAATACTTCAAAAATTTATATGGAGCCAAAAACGCCCACGAATAGCCACAGCAATCTTGAGAAAGAAGAACAAGGTAGGAGGAATCACAATCCCGGACTTCAAACAATACTACAAGGCTACTGTCATCAAAACAGCATGGTACTGGCATAAGAATAGACATATAGATCAATGGAACAGAATAGAGAGCTCAGAAATTAACCCAGGAATCTATGGTCAACTCATATTTGACAAATTTCATCCTTTTTAATGGCTGATATTTCATTGTGTATAGGTACCACATCCTTTTTATCCACTTGTATAATTATGGTCATTTGGGTTGCTTCTGTATCTTAGTTATTATAAATAATATTAGCCCTTCAAAATATCATATACACTTCCCAATCTTCTCCATTTTCAGTTGGACAATCCTCAAAACCCAAGCCTTTGCTACCACAATTACCACTCAGACTTCTTGTCTCAAGAATCCCCTGCATCCACTCTACCCTTTATGTACTGATGCCAGAACAATCCTTCTAGTCTATCACACTCAACATCTCACTTTTCTATCAAAACACAAAAGTAGCTTCATCCTCATCAGCTTTAAACCCTTTTTCTTGGCTTGGAAACTTACTATAGTTTGACCTTACCTTTGACACCACAAACAAACACATCATCTTTTCCTAGTGGTCTCCTACTATATATTTTATTTTATTCTAGATGTCTTTTTACTTCAAGCCTACATTTACCTGCATACTTATATCTCCAGGTCTTTTCTCATTTTGTTTCTTCTATTCTCTTCTGTAAGTTTTCTACTTAATCATTCTTCTAATCTTTCCCCTAACCATTCTTTTTCTTTGCCTTCTTTAATACCCAATTCCCTTGTGAAGATTTTTTCTAACTTCTTTAGTCCACACAATTCTCTCTTTTCTAGAGCAAATATTAACAGCACATAGGTGCATTTAATTATTTTATGTTTCATTGGATTAAATGTATTTTCATTATCTTGGTTGAGAGATCCTAGACTCATTCATTTAGTCACTTAATATTTAATGTCAAGCATTTTTAGATATTCAAGGAATGAAGACAGCAGTTCTTAAAAGAATAATATCTAAGGTGGCATACACAAGGCATGCCACCCTCCATTGATGCATATGTAGTAGGCATTGCTAGTTAATCTCAGCACCCTTTCTTGCTAAGCTTGATGATGGTTTCAAAATATCACACTAGTCATTATTAATCAAATGGACTGAGGAGCAAATTGAAATCTATTTGATTTGCCTGACATACTCTAAATGAGAGTGAATGCATGTGTATGCGTAAAAATCAATCTCTATTCAGTTCTCTAAGGAGAAGGAACAGAGCCTTATTTTTAGTTGTATTTCCAGTATAATAACAGAATTTTGTAGAAATGTGGGGATACTTTATAAAATATAAACCAAATTTTATGCTAATATTAAGTCTCACATTGTCTATAGCCAACTAAGATTTATTCATTTAGAGACGAAAATAAGGGCCACCAGGTTCTCATTGACTTGTCTAATCAACCATACTCAGAGATATAAGGCAATGGAATTAGCAGCAGTATCTTAAGACACAAAAGAAATCAATTCTTATACATGCATACATGTTTACTGGGACTATTTTAGAATTTTCCACAATGCCTGATTCAATCAAATGCAACTACAGTAAATAAACCTGTTTTTCTTTTCATATTACATCTTAGTGAATGCTGTAAATTCTGTAGACCCAAAAACAGAATAACCCACAGAAAATTCTTTCAGTTCCATTAATTAGTAGAAAAATTTTGCTAGTTCAATTCCCAAACATCAACCATACAAAAGTGGTTTGCAAACATATGCAAGTTTGTATCAAAAATAAAACTAAGAAAAGGCATAAAAGAAAAAAATGCAAACCTACTGTGGACTAGGAAAAACAAATGACTAATTTGTGAAAATACTTTGGAGACATTCTAGTACACAAATTCAAGGTCATATTTTAACATGGCTGTAACAATTAGTAGGTGATTGTGAAGAAAATATAAACTAGAGGTGCTTCACCCTGAGGTGTCCCTCCCCCACAGTGACAATTTTGTGTTGTATTTGGCAAGGAAAGGGGAGAAAGGAACCCTCCTCTAGAGTGATTTCATGGCCAGTGTTGTTGCTACAATAAGACACATGTTCATTAGCCTTTGTTTAAAGGTCAGTGTGAATGACTACATGGAAACAGCAAACCACCGTATTTTATCATTCCCTCTCATCTCAGGTAGAAGATTGACACAGTTGTAGGGTTAAGAAGATCTGTATGAGAATTCAAAACCTGCGACTCATGATTTGTGGCAGTCCATTGTCATTTGTGCATAGCAGATGGCTTTCCACATTGAGATCCTGTTTAATAACTTCCTGTTCTTAAGTCTGAAAAAGAAAATAAAGGAAGCAAGTTTTCTTGCAGTGATTTAAAATTGTGATTAGAGTTTTAAAGTCATATGAAGGAACATGGTATAATTCTTCTGTCCTAAGAAGCATGTAATTTTAATGTTGTTATATATATATATATATATGGTATGTATATACATATATATTAATATAAGTATTTTTACTTAATATTTAAAATGTAGTTAAAAATCATTTGTTTTCCTTTTGGGGTTTTTTTCCCTTTAAAAAAAATAAACTATATTATTTGTTGAAAAAAAGAAGAAAATATAAACTAGAAGAACTACTATATAAATATGACTTTTTCCATAAAAATCTTCCATAATTTAAATGACAGTTTCTTCTATAAAAAGGTTAATCAGATGAAGCATTTGCTTAGCTAGATTTAGTTCTACAAGCTTTTCTGTGAGCTTTGAAGGAAAACTAATTTCCATTTTTCTCAAGCCTTCTGATGGTGCTCCACATTCTCATCAGTGTAAGGGGATAATGAGGCTCTGACTCAGGTCAAGTGACTTCGACCATCTAAAGTGGACACCCCAAATTTAAAAAGAAATAGCTGCCTTTTTTAGCTTTTACTTAAGTTTGATGGGACTGCCTTGCCTTTCAGATTTCTTGTACAATTTCCAATTTTGATGGCTGGCACAGGCCTAGATGCAGTCCTTCTCAGAATAAGTTACACTGTTTTTATTTGAATATGTGATGAATTTAGAACTTTATTATAAATTTTAATTAATATATATACATGTATGTCCACATAGGTCCAGGGAATTGCTTTGGGTGCAATAGGAACTTAGCATAAATCTATGGAAGGTGAAGGTGAAAGTCATTTCTTATCACCTCACTTTAATATTAAGACATAAAAATGTCATATATCATAATATTCAACTTTTCTTTAAAACAAATATTACTATGTGACAAATCCACAATAATCCAGCCTCCTCCTACAATTATGCAGACATAAAATTAGTTATATCTTATAGTATTTATAAGAACTCTTTATTACAACTATATAGATAAATAAATTTAAATTTATATTTGAATTTATTTTTTCTATCCTTATATTTTAGTGCTGTTAAAGAGGTTGGGTAAAAGTGCAGAAGAACCTTAAAAGTTACAACAAGAGGCAGTTTTAATATTTTGATTGTTCTTCCCTTACTGTGGTACAAACTGACCTACTTTGAAGTACTTGAATAGCAAATGTGTTTCCAGTGGTAACCCAGTGGCTATGTGAGACAAAGTAATGGAGCCACATTCTAATTGAAGGTATATCCTAACTTCCTATGGACCTAAGGCTGTCCCAGCTCCAGCTAAGCCTCTCCATCATCTTTTCTGAGGTGCCTTCTAAGATAAAGGGGGAAAGACTCTACAAGCAAAGAGAAGGGGCTAGGGGGATTACAAACAGATATAACAGTGAAGTAATATTTTTGAGCTTTCTTGAATTTTGATATTTGGAAACAGAAGTGTTAAAATTTTTACTTTCAATGAAAAAAGTGCTTAGCAACTTGGATTAAGATGGCAAGACCAATAGAATCTGCCTGAGCTCACCAGTCACACTTCAGGTAACCAAAGCTTAGGAGAAAAGATAGTGGACCTCTGAATTCCATGTATCTGGAAGAATTTGTTTCAACAAGGGAAAATTCATATTTAAAAAGAGTATTTACCAATTTAAAAGTTCAAATGCTATTTGGAGGTGGGGAAGGAGGATATTTTTTGAAAGAAGATGTCCTTCAATTATTAGTCATTATAGAAAGGCATCACACTCAAAATTTCTGGACTGACATTCTGTTTCTGCCCTCTAATAACTGTATCACTCTTGGGCAAACTATTCAAAAGAGCTCCAAGTTTATTTCATAGGTCCAGGTAAAGATAGAATGAGATAAAGTGTATGGGCATTATATCGAAGCCTATGGCTAGATTTACATCATCTTATGGGTTATTACAAACTTAACCAAAGGGGAAATATTTGACTAACTTTAACTATAATATCATTATCTGTGAGTTTGAAGATGGTCTTAAAGATAGGTACATGAAAGTAAAAGAAGCCCTGGCTGGTAGCACAGTGGATAAGGTGCCAGCCTGTGAACCCAAAGGTCGCAGGTTCGATTCCCAGCCAGGGCACATAACAAGGTTGCAAACCAGGTCTCCAGTCAGGTCTGTGGCTGAAGGCAGGTGAAAAGCAACCATACATTGATGTTTCTCTCCCTCTCTGTCTCTCTCTCTTCCCCTCTCTCTAAAAATAATGAAATAAAATCTTTAAAAAAAAAAAAGAAAGAAAGTAAAAGAAAGCATGACTACCATTCTACGACAATATCTATCAGTAATAGTTTGAGACCAGCCTTTTGACAATTTTAAATTGAGACCAATTCTAGTCTCAGTAATCCAAGGAGGGCAAATAGATTATATTTATAAGCAGTCAAAAAATATCATGACTGAAAGTCTCTTCTACCTGGAAAAATGATTCAACATGTTATGAGGCATATCCAGAAAGTACCCAGCTATTACTATGAAAAATAGGTACTTAGTGAAGGGGATACAAGATGCAAGAAACATTGCACACAGGATAATGATGCCTCAGTCCCCTTCAAATGAATTACTTCCTTGAGGAAATCTGGTTCATTGGTAGTGGTTTGAATCAAGTCATTAGCAACTGCAGCACAATGTTACGTATGCTCTGGTATCAGAAGCTGTGAAACAAATTTTGCCATGATATGTTTCATGCCAAGATCCCATGTCAAAATCTCATACATAGTAGTTTTTGGGATCCCTAGATCAGTTTTCAGTTCTCCCACTGTCAGTTACCAATCTTTGATTGGAGCCCATACTTATTCAGCATTCTCAGATATTCTGCTTATTACAGACCTTCCAGAATATGGATCAATTTCAGCAAAGGTTTGATCCTCTTTGAAACATTTGTACCATGCTTTAATTTATGCCACACTCATTGCATTATCCTTGAAAGCGTTCTGAATCATCTGAATAGTTTCTGTGGAGGAATGTTCAAGTCTAACACAAAATTTGATTCAGAATCATTGCTCTACTTACTTAGTCATTTTTAATGCAATAACCACACAGTACAAATGTTCATGCAACAGCATCTACACCCCCACTGACTAGAACAATGAAGTCATCACACATGCACATTCCAGTATACTCTTTGGTTGACAGGTTACATCAATGTCCAGAAATTTTTCTGGACAGACCTCATATGTCCTAAGAGATCTTATTTGCAAACAACATTGCATTCTTGTGCAAATCATTTCTGCTCACACATAACCCACTGGCTTGATATTACACACATTTCAAAATGAGGATGAATCTAGCCTAGTCAGAGAAGTTAATGAGACTAAGAACATCTCTGTTAAATACTATTGTCCTGTATTCTAGTCTCTTCTGAGCATGGTACAGGAATTAAAAATGGAAATAATAATTGGTGTACAGAAAGAGGAGAAGAAGAAACTTTCCATTTGTTCCAAAGATGTTTCCTCAACTGGGCTAACGTTTTTTCAGTTAGTTGGACCATGGGAAGTTATCAAAAGACTATAAATCTCTGCTCTTGTTCTCAGGTTTATTGCATTTGTGAGTTTGCTAACAATTCATTGGAAGCCTTGCTCAACTGGAGCTTGAAATGCAAACATGGACTCAGAAAAAAAATCATCAACCCCTTGCTTTGTAACCCTTTGTACCTATACATATCTTATTTCCCTCTATCCCCAGTATGTTAATGGCTCTGCAGGTTCTTTCAAAATATAGTTTCTTATTAATACAATAATGAGTTATGTTACCTTTTAAACATTAATTTATTTTTAAAAAGGGCATTAAAAAACAGTAAATAATGTTTTAAAAGTAAATATTTAGACAATATGACTTCAGATTAGAACATATGTAGGGATATTCTTTTCCCAAATAAAATACAGATGAAAATGATACCCATTCATGTAAAACCTTGGTTGCAACAATATGGTCAACTTAGGATCCAATGTTGGTGTTCAGACTCTTAAATACTGTTGAAGTATCTCTTGATGCCAAGTATCAAGATGACTACAATGATTACTCAAATATAAATGATAAAGAGATGAAGAAAAATAATGACATACAATGATAATAAATTTGTAGCACCAAATCAAGTATGCATGCAATATCACATTTCTTCATTTATTTATAATTGATTGATTTGAGAGAGAAAAAGGGAAATATCAATTTGATGTTCCACTTATTAATGCATTCATTGGTTGTTTCTTTTATGTGCCCTGACTGCGGATTGAACCTACAACCTTGGCGTATCAGGGCTATGTTCTGTCTAACTTAGCTATGCAGCTTATACCACATTTCTTCATTTTAAATAAATAAAATTAAATCTTCCACTAAACCAGAAAAAATAACATCAGGCATTATTACCCTTACACCTTCTTCTCATTTCCTCTATCATCTCAGAAACCCAGAATAGACTTATCAGTTCATGTGGGCTTTCAATCTTTATAAAACACATAAATATAAGAGGCCTGCCAACCTGCTTGGCCATGCTTGGTCATGACCATGAACAATAAATATGGGAGGTCTAACTACAAATTAAATCCTCAATATGTTAATATTAACC
This sequence comes from Noctilio leporinus, assembly GCA_004026585.1. Taxonomy (NCBI): domain Eukaryota; kingdom Metazoa; phylum Chordata; class Mammalia; order Chiroptera; family Noctilionidae; genus Noctilio; species Noctilio leporinus. Next base: position 5,424 of record PVIW01018100.1, on the reverse strand, counting down.
AACATATTATGTTCTCTTTCCCCGACAATAAGAAGAAAGTTCTGCCAACTTGATGACTTACTGTTCTCTTTTTATGACTGAAAACTAGGCCTTGGTAGTGATTAAAAATAGACATAGCACTAGCTTAACTAGCTAACGCTAGTTAAGAAATAACTAGCACCCTTAGATCCGCATGAGTGGCCCTGCCCAGGACCTCATGTTCTATCACAAACATACAGAATTAAATGATTACAAAATATTTAGTCATGGCACAAGGATCTGATGTGCAACCTAGAGCTCTAAAATTGCTTCTTTGACTCACACCAGGCAACCCCAGAGAATACCCTGTGTTCTTGAACAAAATATGCCTCTGAATACTATGAAGATTTGGTGCTCCACTGTTAGCACTGAAAATAGACATGGGAAGGATTTAAATATTAGAAGGACTTAGGTAAGAGAAAAAACCTTGCCAGATTATTCCTCTTATAGGGCACAAATCAAATAGGTTATTTCATAATAAAGCATCATTTCCCTGTACACTGACCACTAATTACTTCCTCTCACTTGTATCCCAAATCACAATTCCACACCTATCTATGAATTAGCAGTCTTTGCAAATATATATATATGTATATATATGTATATATATATACATATATATGTATATATATGTATGTATGTATATGTGTGTGTGTGTGTGTATCACATGACTTGATGGAAGCTTGGCACTGATTCTTTGATGGGCAATGATATTGAAAATTGGAATTGCAATTAGTACTGTTTTGATAAGAATATTTTATTTTTTTCAAAGTTATATTTATATTAACAATTTATATGTATATAAAATTAAAATTGGATTTCATTAATTATAAATGCTATTTTACTTTTATATTTAATAGAAAGTTTTACATTTCTGAGAAAGAATTAACTTAAAAATACATGAATATAATTTTATTCTTTAAATTTTTATATATTATATTCAAAGTTTATGTACTTTGAATAAGATTTTATTTTATATTTTGATTTTCATATCATAACTCTCAAAAGAATATTAGTATCTAAAAGCATCTATTATAAAATCATATTCAGGTATGATAAAACAAACATAAAATTACATAGAACTTATAAATCATAAGTGCTTTTGTTTATTACTCACTTAAACATTGTAGTTTCATTAATAGAATATCTAGAGAAGTACAATATAAATTAAAGTTAATCAGAATTTATATCTTACCTACTTTATCTTATAAAAATATAGCTTTTTATGTGTTTATTTTCAACCTTTATTAAGATGGTATATTGCTCAACAAGAAAATAAAACATATTTTATTTAATACTTTGATTATTAAATGTACAAGTTCTGTCCAGATAGTATTCAGCCATGTAATATGAAAAAATGGACAGTTGTTGAAGATACAATATATAAGAAACATTGTACATAGGACAATGATTCCTCAGTCCCTTCCAAAGTAGGCACCTTGAGATGTCACACAGTTGTTCCAATTATCATCAGCTGTCCTGTCATATTTTCCTGAATCTCATCAGTGGTTTGAAATCTCTTTTCTTTCAAAAGTGATTTCAGGTTTGTGAAAAGATAGAAGTTGCAAGTGCTGAACATGGGCTGTAGTGAGGCTGAGTTGTCAGGGTACCCCTGGGAAGGTGTTGGGGCATGGAGCCCTGTACAGGCCAGGACAACCTTATAAGATCTGACCAGAAAGCCAGGAAAGCTGGGTGCATACGGGCCTCAATGTTGTAGCTAAAGGGGCCCCAGCTGAGAATCTGGTCTTGAGAATATTCCACAGGTCCTCGAAGTCTGCACCTTCCTAGACCTAATTATTGCACCTGCAGCATGTTGGAGCCAGAAACAGGATGTGTTTGTTTAAGGAACAATGTAACATAAAGAGAACTCAGTGCACTAAGATAAAAACCAGGTCTTGAGGGAGTATGAGTTAAGAAAACATCCTGTTATGAAAAGAAAGGGCTGTGTAAGGAGTCCAGAATGGCATGCAGTGTGTGCAGAATGCCGCGATTAGATAAGAGTTGTTGACTTACAACAGCTTTGAAATACAGGATGTAGCCAATTGCTAACCGCCATTTCTGCTTCTGTGCAATGGCTTGCTTGCTCGCTGGTCTATAAAAAGCCTTAGTTGTAAGTGTTAGGCGCGACTCTCATTTGGTAGCCCTGGCGGGTGTTGAGTCTTCGGACTCTCTGAGAGTTCGCCCCTACGCAGGTTAAAACTTGGCCAATAAATAACATCTTTGAATCCCCAAAAGTCTCCAGCGTTTGGTCTCGCTTTCGTCTGAATATAACACAGCAAATGTTAAAACTTTCACCCACACATAATCTCACCTTTCTTAAAATTATATTAACCACCTAGAGTTCTTGGCGTCACCTTATCTAAACTTAACAACTTTCCTTTAAATATTCTTCTGTGGTAATGAATTGTAATGTGTATGAACACCCCTAACCTTGTTTAATCAATAAAAAGCTTTGGAGGTGGGCAAATGGTGCTTTTGTCCGCAAGACACTAGCCAGCCTAACCCTGCTAGCACAAGCTGCCTGGAAAGTATTCATTTCATCTGTGGCATTGAGGGATCTCTGTGGGTCAGCGGTCCCCCACACTGAATCACTTGGGGAATTGACGTTTCTCCAGAACACACTGCATGAGTCCTGATGCATGAGCAGGCCCATTGTTGCGAAGAAGCTGCCAATCACCAACCAGTTGCCTGTAGCTATAGCCTTGCGAATCATCTAAATAGTTTGTATGGAGGAATCCAAGCTTAACATAAAATTTGATGCAGATTTGTGTTCTACTCATTCAGTCATTTTTCATGTGATGGACACACAGCACACATGCTTACTCACTGACATCTACTGCCCCCACTGGCTAGTACAGCAAAGTAATTATTCACGCATGTGCATTCCAGTCCACTCTCCTTGGCTGCCAGGTTACATCAGTGCGGTGCAAACTATTCTCATATTAACAATGGCTGCACTTTTTCTGGATAGACCTTGTTATATAGCTTTCAAACATTTAAACTTTTTATAGATTGCCTTGATTTGTACTCTGGCCCTAGGCCTCTCAAATATCAGGAGCAGGCTAATACACTGAAATATTAAAAGAATGTGAACAGATCCATTTTCCTGGTCCTGATCTTTAAAAATAGCCAGCAGACCTATACATGATTGATGTCCTGACCTCCACAAATGAACTATTGGTATTACAGGTAAATTTCCAGGCCTTCCATGGGTCTGTTTCTTTCCTGCTTCATTTCAATTCCACCCTTCTTGTTAGCTCTTGGCTCTTCTGACCCCAAGCTAATTCTCCTCTGCTAGCTTCTAAATTTGTGCACTCTTCATTGTGTAGGGTCTTCAGTTTTTTGTAGTGTAAACCCTGACAGTGGTCTTTTGTTTTGTTTTGTTTTGTTTTGATAAGTCAAGTGCCAGGCTTAAGCTTTGATTAAAGATGCATCTGCTCCACTCCAAATCTGGCTATTTGGAAAAAATACATTGCTGGTCACAGGACTAGTTAAAGAGCCAGCCCTGAAATTCCATTTTGAGGTTCCTTTGTTCTAGAGATGTTGGTTCATTACTATAACTGACTAATTGATCTATTTATATTTTTTATTTTCTTGAGCTTTAAATTTCCTTTCATATTTTAAGTATATTTTATTGATTATGCTGTTACAGTTGTCCCAATTTCCTTTGCCTTTGTTCCCCTCCATGCAGGGTCCAACTTCCCTCCAACAATTCTACCCTCTTAGTTTATGTCCATGGGTCATGAGTCTGTTCCCTAATTTCACCCTTTCCTATATTATTATTAACACCATGTATGTTTATGTTTCCTAATCCCTGCACCATTTCCCCATTTATTCCCCTTCCCCCTCCTAATTGATAACCCTCCCAATTATTCCCATACCTATGATTCTGTTCCTATTCTAGTTGTTAGTTTTTGTTTTAATTTTTTTAGCATCTGTTGTTAATAGTTGTGAGTTTGTTGTTATTTTAATGTTCATAGTTTTGATCTTTTTCTTAAATAAGTCCCTTCAGTGTTTCATATAATGAGGGCTTAGTAATGATGAAGTGCTTTACCTTTACCTTGGCTAGGAAACACTTTACCTGCTCTTCCATTCTAAGTGAAAGTTTTGCTTGATACAGTAATACTGGTTGGAGGCCCTTGCTTTCCATAACTTTGAATAATCCTTGCCAGTCCTTTCTTATCTCCAAATTTTCTTTTGAGAAATCAGCTGATAGCCTTATAGGAACTCCTTTGTAGGTAAGTTTATTCTTAACTCTTACTGGTTTTAAGATTCTCTATCTATGTTTAACATTTGGCATTTTAATTATGATGTGTCTTTGTATAGTCCTCTTCAGGTCTAGCTTGTTTGCGACTCTGTGCTTTCTGGACTTAGATGTTTATTTATTTATTTATTTATTTATTTATTTATTTATTATAGAAGTATGTCAGAAATTTATCTTGCTAAAAATTGCCTTGTTTTGGATTTCATGACTCTAAAAATTTGAATTTGATTTCTTTCCTTTTCTAACAAAATATTTTTTATTATATTTTTTAAATTTTATTGTTGTATTAATCCATCCCCTTTAGCTCCCCTCTACCCCCATCCCCATCCACCCATTCCTCCCAAAGTCAATCCCACCTTTTGTCCATATCCATGGTTCCTTTATACTAGGTTCTTGTCTAAACTGCTCCCCTTCCTTCCCTTTACTTCCCTCCCCACCCAACCCCCTTTCCCCTAAACACTGAAGGCCGATTCACTGTATTCATATATTTGGTTCTGTTTTGCTTTTTGTTAGTTTTTGTTTTTTTTTGTTTTTTTTTTTAATTTTATTGTTGTTGTGTTACATCCATCCCTTTTTTGCTCCCCTCTGTCCCCCCACCCACCCACCCATTCCCCCCAAAGTCAATCCCACCTGTTGTCCATGTCCATGGTTCCTTTATACTAGGTTCTTGTCTAAGCTGCTCCGCATCTTTGCCTCTACCTCTCCCTCCCCCCTACCCCGTTCCCCTGACCACTGAAGGCCTATTCCTTGTATTCATATGCTTGGTTCTGTTTTGGTTGTTGTTAGTTTTGTTCATTATTGTCCCGTAAGAGGTGAGATCATATATTTGTCCTTCACTGACTGGCTTATTTCACTAAGCATAATACTCTCCAGTTCCATCCATGTTGTTGCAAAGGGTACAAGTTCCTTCTTTCTTTCTGCTACATAGAATTCCATCGTGTATATGTACCAAAGTTTTTTGATCCAATCATCCACTGATGGGCACTTAGGCTGTTTCCAGCACTTGGCTATTGTAAATAGTGCCGCTATGAACATAGGTGTGCATAGGTTCTTATGAATTGGTGTTTCAGGATTCTTTGGGTATAGTCCAAGTAGTGGAATTGCTGGATCAAAAGGCAGTTCCATTTTTAGATTTTTAAGGA
>PVIW01018099.1:0-12442 GCA_004026585.1 Noctilio leporinus | reverse complement strand
AGTGGGCATAGGCGGGGACAAACGGGGAACAAAGGATAGGGACCTAGCGCGGGAAAACAGAAGCAAGGGGGGGCAAAGCATCACGAGCTGGGAACAAAGGATAGGGACCTAGCGCGGGAAAAAACAGATCCTACTCTAAGTTAGAGCCCCTATCTATGGCTCGACCTCCTACTCCCTGCTGAGTGTTTCTGTTACAATACGATCTGTGCTATTATTTTTCCCTTTTGATGAGAAGCGGCTGAGGCACAGAAGTAAGACACCTGCTCAAGGTCATGCATGCAGCTAAGGGAAGGAGCTGGGATCCCACCTTAGCCTTTCTGGACACAGCGCTTGTGGTCTTGATCCCAACTACATTGGATATAAAACTTACTTTTAACTTGTAGAACCTTAGTGATCAGCAGGAAATGTCTCCAAGTGAACCAGTAGGTAAGTCAGGAGGCACTGTGGAAGGGAGTTTTCCAGGGTCACCAAGGAGCTGCGTTGTGATGTGAAAGGGGACTCAGAAAAAGCAAGAGAAGGAGGACAAGCAGAATAAAATGTCTTTTAGGGTCTTTTAAAATAGCTATAAAAAAGAAGCAATCAGAATGTGAACGTGGTGATGTTTTGGGACATTAATATTATGCCTTTGAGTCTTAAAGAAACAACGTAGCCACTGAGTTGGTGGGCCTGTTGTACAGGGTGTGCGATCAATTGGCAATGACTTTGCATCTCCTTATTTTACGTGCTTCTTATTAATTTTGAAAAACTATGTTTCTAAGGTTATGCTTTAACATCATTGTTTCAAATGTATGGTATTAAATTCTGGGAGCAACTCGAAGGAATGTTGAAGGAATATGATGTTAGAGCAACCATAATTTCTGGACTGCATGCAGGGCAACTGCTAAGAAAGTTGCAGACTTCAATAACATCCCTTTACATACAGTTTACAACGTGAAGAAGGTGTATGATGCTGATCCTGATGTCGCCACAGCAGCAAGGAAAACTCATAAGGTACACAAGGATCGCACAAGTCCTGATATTTACACAGAATCCAGGAAATCATCAATGAAGATCTGGGAAAGTCAATGTGCTCCATAGCAAGAGAACTGCAGGTGTCAGATGCAAGGGTTCTCAAGATTATTGCTGACGATACCAGATACAGAGCGTATGCTCTTAGAAGAGGCCAGTTTAGGACACAGCAGACAAAGGAAAGGCTCTTTGAAAAAGCAAGGAAACTGCTAACAAACTGGAAAAATCCCAAAGGAAAAACACCCTCTGATTTTCTTCTCCAATGAAAAGGATTTTCAGCAGGACCAAATAGTCAACAGAAGAAACAACAGGTGGCTCTGTGAGAATCTTAATGAAGTCCCAATTGTCATGAAAATGAGATTTCCTGCTACCATGATGGTGTTAGGTGTTGTCAGCAATGAAGGAGATATCATGACCCTGCATTTATTCCCACAAAGCTTGAAGGTGACTGCTGATGTTTACCTTGATGTTTTGAGAGAAGTAGTTGTACCGTGGATGAAGCAAGTCGCAAATGGATGTCATTTTATCTTCCAACAAGATGGTGCACCAGCACATAACACCAAAGAGGTGCAAGAATTTCTCAGTGTCAATGTTCCTGAATTCTGGTCAAAGGAAATCTGGCTGCCTAGTTCACCAGATGCAAATACTTTAGACTATTACGTATGCAGCATTTGTGAGAGAAAAGTTAATAAACAACCTCATTCCAATAAAGAGGCCATTAAAGTTAAGATTGAAAAATTATGATGTCCATGGATAAAGAAAAGTTCATTAAAGCATGCTCAAGATTCTGAAGTCAAATCAAGTCTTTTATTGCAGCAAATGGAGACTTTTTGGAACAATTTTTAAAATAATGACTGTTTATGTATTTACATATAAGAATAAATTTATATCAAAATTAATAGTTTTGTGGTATATTATTAATTTTGCTAAAATTTTGCCACTTTATGGCGTGCACCTGTACAAATATTAAATGACATTGATGAAAGAAAAGGGAAGGTCCTTTGAAATCCTACCCTCTAACCCTGTTTCTCTTGAATCCATATCTCATTCTTTGTGCTTTTCTGTCTCCAGAACCTGTATTCTGATAACAAAGAGCTGGACTGGCAGAGTCCACAAAGGAAGACCTGGTTTTCTCAGGATGACACCACGTACTTGGTGTCATGGACACCAAGTGGATCCTGGACTGATGGAAATGATTTTTGTTTGAGAACTTTGTCCTGTTAAAATCTTGGATTCCCGAGAGGGGCTGTAGGAGGCATCTGTCCCCCTGCTTTCCTGCAGCTGGTCTGGCCTCCAGCCCTAGAGACTTTGATGTTATAGTTCCAAAGTGGTTTTGTATTTTTAAGATGTTCCCTAGTAGATTCTTTTGTGCCACAGAGCCTCTCTTCCAACCCTTCTATGGCTACAACTACAGTAACAACTATAATGTTCACTTTTCCTTGGTTAAGACTAATGATGAGTTTCTCACTACCTCCTCAGGTAGCCTGTTACATTTTTGAACAGTGCTCAGCATTCAGAATTGTTTTCCTTAGTTCAGATTTTAAAAATTCACATTTTGATAGCTACTGTCTCTTGCTTGTATTCCTTTCATGTGAGCTGCCCTATGACGGGAACTACAGCTGTGTGGTGTTTGTGAGTCTGGGAAAGTCCTTCCCTCTTGGGTGATAAAGTGTCCTTATGTCTGGGGGTCTTTGGGGTCTTCCTGGACCCTGCCTTGGAGTTTGCCTTCTCATTGCCATTATTCACCCTTTGCTGTTAGAAAGCTTTTCTCACTCTTCTCTGTGCATATAAGTTTTACTTTTCAGATGGGAGTAAACCCTGCTCCCCATCCTTTTCCACCAGAGCCCCAGGACCCGAGCCCTCCATCCTGGCCATCCCAGGCCCTCTTCTCGCCTTGGAGGGGAGCTCTGGTGAGACTAGAATGGCCTTTAAACCCACTGGCATATTCTTTTTGGCATCAAGTCTCCTCGTCATCTTTGCTGCTCTGTTTTCTGTTTACACCTGAACCTTCCACACCACTTATGGGCTGTGGTGCTCAAGTGGGGCTGATTTTGTTCCCCAAAGGGACATTTAGCCATGTCCGGAGATGTTTCCTGGATGATCTAGTATCCATTTTGTGGAAAGCTCTATCAGCTAGACAGCATCAGCTGATTTGCTCAAGATGTGCAATGGAAGTGATGCCACAGAGATGTCAAATTGAAGAGTCCATACATCATTGGCTCCCTCCCTCCCTCTCCCTTTCCTTCCTTCCTCCCCTCATTCTTCAAGTCACTTTACTTCCACTGTACTGTCCACCTGCTTCTCATCAGGAGTGGGAGGGGACCTTACCATATCACATCTTCACAATGGCTAGAGGAAAACGTAATTCCCCTTGCTGCCAAATTCCTTGTTTTGTTTTTCTTGTTTTGTCTTTTTAAAAGAGTTTTATGATGATATTACTCTCCTAGGTTTAATTGACTTTGAATAAAATGCACACATTTTAAATGTTAAGCTTGAAGGATTCTGACAAATCTATACACCCGCGTAACAATAACTCAGCTCAAGCTAGAGAACATTCCCATGACCCAGAAAACTGCCTACTGCCCTCCTAGTCAAGCCCCTACCAAGGCAACAACAATTCTGACTTCTAACACCATGCGTTAGTTTTGTTTTGTTTTCTTTTTTAATGTATATGAATTAAATCATTAAATATGTACTCTGTTACGTCTGGATTTTTTCACCTAATTTAAGGCTTTTAAAAAATATGTGTGTATGTATGTATGTATTTGAGGAGGAGGAATGGAGAAAGAGTGGGACAGAAACAGCGATGCCCTGACTGGGGACAAAACCCACAACCCAGGCATGTGCCCTGGTCAAGAATCAAGCCCTGGCTGGTAGCACAGTGGGTAAGGCGCCGGCCTGCGAACCCAAAGGTCGCAGGTTCAATTCCCCCGCCAGGGCACATAACCAGGTTGCAAACCAGGTCTCTAGTCAGATCTGTGGCTGGAGGCAGGTGAAAGGCAACCATACATTGATGTCTCTCTCCCTCTCTGCCTCTCTCCCTTCCCCTCTTTCTAAAAGCAATGAAATAAAATATTTAAAAAAAAAAAAAAAAAAAAAAATCAACCTTTCACTTTGCAGGACAACACCCAACCAACTAAACTGCACCAGTCAGGGTGACATAAGTTTTTTGAGATTCTTCCACATTGTTGCCTGTATCAATAATTCATTCTTTGATCATGTTGAGTGACATTTCATTGCACAAATATAGCACAGATTGTTATCATAATTACTCACTCTTAGTTGATAGGCATTTTGGCTATTTTCAGCTTCTGACTGAAGCTGCTGTGGAACATTCTTTGTCTCTTAGGGGATGTATGTTTTCATTCCATGACTAGGAGTTGGGTTACTGGGTCACAGGACTGGTGCATACTTGAGTTTGTTTGAAAATGACAAACTGTTTTCAAGAGCATTTGCACCATTTTACACTCCCACCAGCAATGGCTGATAGTTCCAAGTGCCTCACACCCTCCATAACACTTGGTGGTGTCAGTCTTTTCCTGCTTTCCATTTCATTCAGAAAGTAAGATATCCATTGCCTGTGCTGTAACTGATCATAGAGTGTGGGACTAAAAAACTACCCAAAGAAAATGACCCAGATCTTAACGAAAAGGAATTCTCACTGTGGGTGAATGAATCACTCTTTCTTTTGGGACTTCGTCATTGTCACTAAAACACTGGCACTGGAGTGGATCATTTCTGAGGCATTTCTAAGTCAAACAGTGTGTTTGGAGGGAGGGGGACAAGTGTGGCTGTGGGAACCTAGCCTTTGGCATCAGAGTCTTGGTTTCTCCCCAGGCTCTGTCACTTATTAGTGGGGGCATGCAATGGGCACTTAGGTCCAATAATCCTCCATTTCCTTACTCATAAACTGTGGTATGAATTGCACATCTACCATAGGAAAGTTTTATATACTGAATGATGATAGGAATGCAAAGAGATTTGGGGATCCTGGAACAGCTGGGGGTGCCCACGGCCCCCCAGGCCACACCAGGCCAGGCCCAGAGGGACAGGGCTCTGGTGAAGCAGCCAGGAAGGTGCAGGCAAACGCGACCTAGGTTGGGAAACCGCGGAACTCGGCCAAGGGCAAGAGGCCAAGTTTGGTGCTGGCCGGGTTCCAGAAGCAAGAGTATGGGGGCCACCTTGGACTGAACCTCAAGTTTATGACCAGTACAGGAAGCTCCATGTCTGAGCCCTTCACCCAGAGGACTGTGACCTGCTTGTGAGCAGGAGAAAGTAGCCAAGGGCTTGAGAGGAGCTATCTACCTGCCAGAAAAAAACCATTTCTGCCTGTTTTGTTTTCTTTGGCCCAAGTAGACCTCTTGGCTCTTTGCTGTGCAGAGGCCATTTTGGGGCTCACAGGGGGCACCCCCTCTAGGAGTAGGACACCTGCTGAGTGCTTCTAAGTTCTAATACATGTGAGCGGAACGGGGTGGGGAAGCATTTTGCATAACAGTGGGCACACAGTAAGGACTTAATAAATGTCAGATGTTAAAAGAATAGACATTTTTAAAGTCTTGGGGAGGAAGTGGTCTTCTCATGAACATGGTTAATCCTTGGTGTGGCCGCCATGATGACGGTAGTTCCCCTCCTCAAGGGACCTTCTAGGACATGCAGCACTTCATGATCACAAACACCTTCGATCACGAAACCAAGTTGAAGGATTTTACAGAGGGAGTGTACTTTTACCTGTATGCCCCTTACTGGAAAAACTCGGGGCTTGCCAAGGCAGTCAAGAAAGAAAGATCAGCAAGTCTATTAGTATGCAAGCAAAGGTTCCTAGCGACACATTCCCAGGGAAGAGAGTGGGCCTTGCTGAGGTTGGGGGAAGGGCAGAGGCCCAGGCAAGGGTGGCGAACATCATCAGGTGCCTTGTCCTGAGGACTTACATGGTGGGCAGGGCAGGGGGGCTTAGGGTGAAGCAAGGGAGTTACATACTGACTGGTGGGTAAAGCTGGTACTGCCTATCCCTGGGGGACATGACCATCTAAATATAGGCATGCGTGCTGGTCTTTTTCCCCAAATTCTTATTTTGCTCCAGCGCACCTTTGGGCAACTTGTTGTAAAACAGATGCATGACAGGAAGCAGGCTAATTGTGCAAGGAATCCTAGAACCAGCATGAGTTCCTGTCACACTGCACAGGGCACTCAAGTGATGGAGAGTGGACCCAGCTCTGTGGTCACAGCAGGGAAGTGTCTCATGGTGAATTATTACACCTGTGCTTACAGGTCAGGGAAATATATTTTTTGGCCCCTCTTGGTAACCCTCCAAGATAAGGGTGGTCAAAAAATAACATCATGTCTGGAAGAACCATGGACATGGACAACAAGTGAGATTGACTTTGTGGGGGAGTGAGTGGGTGGGGAAGGGGACAGAGGGGAGTAAAAAGGGGATGGATGTAATACAACAACAATAAAAATAAATTAAAAAAAAAAGAGAGAGAAAAAATAACATCTTATCTTAGCCCTGGCTGGTGGCACAGTAGACAAGGCACCGGCCTGTGAACCCAAAGGTGGCTGGTTCGATTCCCAGCCAGGGCACATAACCAGGTTGCAAGCCAGGTCTCCAGCCAGGTCTGTAGCTGGAGGCAGGTGAAAGGCAACCATACATTGATGTCTCTCCCTCTCTGCCTCTCTCCCTTTCCCTCTCTCTGAAAATACTAAATAAAATCTTAAGAGAGGGAGAGAGAGAGAGAGGGAGAAAGAGAGAAAATGGGAGGAATGCAGGCAGGGGGTATTAAATGTGAGCCCATGGGTCAAAGACGAATCAAATACACAGGTTTGGGCTCAGCAAATTAAAAAAGCTTATGGGTTTTTTGTTTTGTTTTGTTTTTTGTCTTTTGCAAAGTCTTGGATTTGTTTTCTTTTTAAGATGACACAACTTACAACATGCAGGCAAGCTTTCTAGCTGTCTTCATACTTTATGGACACATCAAATGAACAAATATTTGGCCATAGTGCAAATGGGCACAGAGTTCAGTGTTGTGATTACAGCAACCCAAGAGTCTCTTCTCTGAAATAGCCCTAGGGATGCCAGGACAAAAGGTGTTCAACTGGATCCTTCAAGATGTGGGCTTCCAAATACAAACTAGTTGGAAAGGAACCAGAATTACAGAGTATCAAAACCAGAGGAGAATTTAGAGGTCATGGGGTACCTCTTCTGCATCTTACAAGGGAGAGAGCGGAACTGAAGCAGGAGGTAGGCCTGGCTTTCATGCTCACAGTTCATTGACGATTGTTACAGTTCATATTTGTTTGTGATGAAGTAGAACTATATTCCAGAAAGCTCAAATTCAAGTGAGTTTATTGAAACAATAAAGAAGTGTTGTGCTGCCCTGGCCAGGTGGCTCAGTTGGTTGGAGCATCATCCTATACAACAAAAAGTTGTGGGTTTGCTTCCCAGTCAGGGTCCATACTTAGTTGCAGGTTCATCCCTAGTTGAGGTGTGTATGGGAGACAATCAATCAATAATTCTCTCTCACATCAGTGTTTCTCTTCCCTCCTGCCCTTCTCTCTCAAATCAATAAATATATTTTTAAAAATACACACACATACAATTTGAGGAGGTATACATATGAGAAAACATGTGGGAAAATATCTTTGGCACTGGTCTTGGAAATGATTTCCTGGATAAGACATCAAAAGCACAAGCAGAGACCAATCCAAGAAGCAGAAACAAACAAGAGCCACCTAAAATGGGGAGACAAAGAAATAAATCATCAGCAAATGGAAAGGAGGAATCCCCAGAAAGAGTGCAAAATGAAATAGAGGCAAGTACCCTATCAGACATGGAATTTAAAATAATGATGATAGAGAAGCTCAATGAGCTCAATGAGTTCAAAGAAAACAACAAGCAACTCCAGGGGAACTACAAAGAACTCCAGGAGAACTACAATGAACTCCAGGGAAGCTACAGGTAACTTACTGAGAACCATACAAGCATTAAAAAGGACATAGACAGCATCAATAAGAGCCAGGAGGAAATGAAAAATACCATTTCTGAATTGAAGAACACAGTAGAAAGAATCAAAAGCAGGCTAGAGAAAGCAGAGGATCAGAACATCGAGCTGGAGGTCAATGTAGAAAAAAATTCCTAGGCAGTGCAACAAAATGAAAAAAGACTGAAAAAGAATGAAGAGGTTTTAAGAGAGCTGCAGGACAACATGAAATGTAATAACATCCATATCATAGGGATACCAGAAGAAGAAGAGAAGATGCAAGGGATAGAAAACCTGTTTGCAAAAATAATGACAGAAAACTTCCCTAACTTGAGGAGAGAAAATGTCATGCAAACTCAGGAAGCACAGAGGGTTCCAAGGAAGATGAACCCAAACAGGCCCGCTCCAAGACACATCATAATGAAAGTGGCAAATCTTAAAGACAAGGAGAGAATCCTAAAAGCAGCAAGAGAGAAACAGCTAATGACATACAAGGGGGCTCCCATAAGCTTATCAGCTGATTTCTCAAGAGAAACACAATAAGCCAGAAGGGAATGGCAAAAAATATTTCAAGCAATGAAAAACAAAGTCTTGTAACCAAGAATACTCTACCCAGCAAGGCTGTCATTCAAAATGGAAGATGAAATAGGAGTTTCCCAGACAAAATAAGTCTAGAGGAATACATCTCCACCAAACCAGCATTGCAAGAGATGCTAAAGGGTCTGCTTTAAGAAGATGAAGAAACAGAGACACAGACAGGAACACAGATACTAAGGTAAATGGATTAAATGTGCCAATCAAAAGTCATAGAGCAACTGAATGGATAAGAACCAACTTTAACTTGTGAATGCTTTAAAGTGATCTTGTTGTAAATAGATTTTACTAAAGGTACAATTTTGTATATTACTTGTATTTGCATTACTGCAGGTTAAGTTTTCTTAGACTGGAATCATTTCACAATATGGGAAAATCCAGTTACTTGCAATAACTCAGAAAAATTGAATGCAATTAAGGAAGAAAAAAAAAAGTAAGAAAGTGTGGATGTATATTACATAGAAGATATGCTATCTTCTTTATTCACTGTTATAAAATATGTGCTTATTTGTGGGTATGTAGTATATAGATTTCTTTAGCAATTTATGTTTTAAATAGCAACCAACTGGTCATGGGTGAAATCAGTCAATCTTTAGGTTAGAAAAGATGCTGAGAATGAAGACCTATTTTGGTGGAAGTTGCAAACTACTAAACTATATGATTTGTGTACATAGACAATAGATATTCTCATATTAGCATGTAAATTAGATGAGATTCCTTTCAACTAAATTGTGGAAATAAACACTTCCAGTTATGAAGACCCCCAAACTGGGGATACTTGGAAAAAGGAATTAATGTTATAGTAAACTTTATTATTGAAATGTGAACATGCCTAATCTCTACCTCAACAGACTCTTAAATAGTTCAGGGGTTAGTTTAGGACTCATAGGAAATCAACCACAAGTTCAAAAAATAGCTAGAATACTATTTTAAATTATTTAAATCATAGGGATTTTCTTTTTTTACCTCAACTTAGTAGACATAATCATTTCCACTCTGGGGACCAGCTGAGCACTGCAAGTGCCATTATTTCTGAAGCCTTCAACTTGTAAAACATATGTAAAGGAAAAACAGAGGGTATTGAAAGAAGAAAGACCTGTGCACAACCTAAATAAATAAATAAATCTACTCTTTAAGATGGGAAACTCCAAAAAGAATAGGTTGTAGTTCCAGTAGCTTAAAATAAAGTTGAGTTGTATTATTGGAGGGGGGAGGATCTGACTCAAAAACCAAATTCATTTTTCACTATGGGTTTGACATTGTCTCTAGGACAACTTTCACAAAAGTGTAAAATGGTGCAATACACCATTTCTGTGATATATTTCACAAAAATAGCATGCCAGAGTAAAATAAGTATTAAAGAAGAAAAAACTGCTTAAGCTTGCTACAATATATCCAAAACACTATCACTTAACATGTAATAATTGTAAGCTATTGGCATATTTTAAATTTTTTGTATTAACTCTTCAAAATTCAGCATGCACTTTAAATATGTGTAAAAATATGTATGGGTATAAATGTATTTTTGCATGTATTTGGTAATACTGCAATTTATATTACTTAAAAGAGTAATTCTTTAAACAAATGAATTAATGTAGGCATTTTGGAATAATGAAAAGAAAACTATTAATATGATTTGAGAAGCTGACAGAAGGCAGTAATTAAATGGTAAATTGTCTGGATGTGAAAAAGAAAAAAAAGTACACATTGATGGTCACAGAATAGACAGTGGGATGTTAAGAAGAACAAAGGAAACAGAGAAGCCAAAGAACTTATATGCATGACTCATGGACATGAACTAAGGGGGTCATTGCTAGAGAGAATGGGGTACTGGGTGGAGAGGGGTAAAGATGGGAAAATTGGGACAACTGTAATAGCAAAATAAATATAATATATATTTTTTAAAAAGCACAAGCAACAAAAAGCTAAAATAAACAAGTGGGATGACATCATACTAAAAAGCTCTGCACAGCAAAGAAAATAATAAATTGAAAAGATAACTTAAAGAATGGAATAATATATTTGCAAACCGTATATGTGTAAGATCTAATATCCAAAATATATAATGAACTTATAAACTCAACAACAAACAAAGCAAATAATCCAATCAAAAGTGGGCAAAGACCTCAATAAATATTTTCTGAAAAAAGATATTTAAATGGCCAATAAACATTTGAAAAGATACTCAACCTCAACAATCATAAGGGAAATGCAAACTAAAACCAGAATAAGACATCACCTAATAACTTATAAGATGATACCAATTTTTTTAAAAAACAAGAGATAGTAAATGTTGATAAAGATGTGGAGAAAAAAAAGATACTTTAAACACTGTTGGTGGGAATGTAAATTGGCACAGCCACTGTGAAAAACAGTATCAGGGTTCCTCAAAAAATTAAACAGTGCCCTGGCTGGTGTGGCTCAGTGGGTAAGCGCCAGCCTTAAAAACCCAAAGGTCGCTGGTTTGATCCCCAGTCAGGGCACATAACCAGGTTGCAAGCCAGGTCTCCAGCCAGGTCCTTTAGCTGGAGGCAGGTGAAAGGCAACTATACATTGATGCTCCTTTCTCTTTCTTCCTCCCTCCCTGCCCTTCTCTCTGAAAATAATTGATAAAATCTTTTTTAAAAAATTAAAAATATGCCTTGCATATAATCTAGCAACCTCACTCCTGGATATATATTATTACAGAAAGAAAATGAAATTTATATTTCAAAAGATAGCTGTACTCCTCTGCTCATTGCAGTATTATTCACAATAGCCAAGATTTGGAAACAACCTAAATCTCCTTCACTGGATGAATGAATAAAAAGTAATATGTGTGTGTGTGTGTGTGTGTGTGCACGTGTGTGCGTGTGCGTGTGTTTTTGGAATATTATTCAGACACAGGATTTGCATTTGCATTTGCAACAACATGAAAAAATCTCAATGGCATTATGCTAACTAGAGAAGCCAGGCAGAGAAATAAAAGTTCCATGTGGTATTTCTTACATGTAGAATGTATAAAAACAAACAAATAATTTTATAGAAATAGAGAAGAAATGGTGGAGTGAGAAGCTGGGAAAGGGGAAAATGGGTTGATGCAGGTCAAAGGGTAGAAACTTTCAGTCATAAGTAATATAGTTCTCAGACTCTAATGTGCGGCATAGTGACTGTAGCTAATAATACCTGCAGTTAATAATATACCTGTAATTTTCTGAGAGTTTTCTTAACTATTCTCACCCTCTGAAATTAACTATGTGAGGCGCCAGATCTGATAATTATCTTCATCGTAGGATCCATTCCACAAGGTGTTATGTATATCAAATCACCACATTGTACACTTCATAGCTATTCAGTTATATTTGTCAATAATTTCTCAACACAGTAGAAGAAAAAATAGGTAAGATGGTAAATATGAACATTTTATCACAATTAAACTGTTCATAAAAACATTTCCCAATGGGTCAATATCCTTACAGTTTGAAAATAAATCCTCTCTCTAAATTCACTTTCCTCATATCTATTGAAAAAAGGCATAATGTTTCCTTGAATTATGTCATTACTTACCAGGTACATAACCTTAAGCAGATGATGTAACATTGTTCTGCCTCAGTTTCTCTTTTGGAAAACAGGACAATAATTCAGGAGTGGGACGTGAACACACGTGAGGTGCTCTGAACGTCATGGGGCACACAGCCACCCCCAGTCAGTGGCAGTGGCTGTGATCATCAGTGTTGCGGCTGTAACTCGATGTTCTTGCCTGTTTAGGGTATTTTCTAGTGATGACCAGGCTTGACAACCACCAACTAGAGGTTATCTTGGTGTTCTCTGAGTAAAAGGAGCCCCAACAGCCTCCAGGGTGGAGCTTGGGTTGGGGGGATGCC
>PVIW01018098.1:0-12443 GCA_004026585.1 Noctilio leporinus | reverse complement strand
GGGAACGGGGTAGGGGGGAGGGATAGGTAGAGGCAAAGATGGGGAGCAGCTTAGACAAGAACCTAGTATAAAGGAACCATGGACATGGACAACAGGTGGGATTGACTTTGGGGGGAATGGGTGGGTGGGTGGGGGGATAGAGGGGAGCAAAAAGGGGATGGATGTAATACAACAACAATAAAATTAAAAAAAAAAAAAAGACAACAAAATGGAAATATATTCCATGTTTCTGGATTGGAAGAATTAACATAGTTTAAATGACCATATTACCCAAAGCAATATACAGATTTAATGCAATCTCCCATCAAAATTATTTTAACAAAATAGAACAAAAAAATCATCATATTTGTATGGAACCACAAAAGACCCCTGAATAGCCAAAGCAATCTTGAGGAAAAAAAAAAAGAATGAATCAGACATTGGATCTACGCAATTTCTAACACAATTTCTTCCAGAAAAACAGCAAGAAAAAATATTTCCCAATTCAGAAGGTCAGTATTACCCTGACACCATAACAAAATACAGTACAAAAAGGAAAACTACAGGCCAATATCACTTATGAATACAGAAACTAAAAGTCTTAACAAAAATGTTAGTGAGGTAGGCTGGGAAACAGCACCCCAAAATATATCCCTATCCTAATCTGTGATTATCTTATATAGCAAAATAAATAAATAAGAGGGAGGGCTACAAGGTGTGATTACAATAAGAAGATCTTGAGATGGAGATATCATTCTCAGTTATCTAGGTGAGCTCTAAATGCAATCACATTTATTCTTATAAGAGAGGCAGAGGAAGATTTGATACACACATGCAAAGGGAGGAAGACCATGTGAAGATGGAATAGAAAGAGATATGAAAATGTTAGACTAGAAGATTAGAATGATGCAGCCACACGCCATGGAATGCCAGCAACCACCAGAAGCTAGAAGAAAGGAGTGGATTCTTCTCTACAGCTTCTGGAGAGAATGGGGCCCAGATGATACTTGAATTTTGGCCCAGCAATATAGACTTTTGACTTATGGCCTCCAGAACTGAGGGAACATATTTTTGTTCTTTTAAGCCACCTAGTTTGTGGTAATTTGTTGCTTCAGCCATAGAAAAACCAATACAATTAGCAAATATAATTCAGCAAAACACAAAAATAATATTGCACTATAACCAAATGTGATTTATTGCAAGGATGCAAGGGTGGTTCCATAGTCAAAAAGTAATCATGTAATACAATAATAATAAAATTTTTTAAAAAAGAAAAAAAGTAATCAATGTATATACCATGTTAAGAGGCTAATACCCAACAAACTAGGAATTGAAGGGAACATCCTCAACCTGATAAAGGGCATCTACAAAAAGCTCACATCTAACATTATACTCAATGGTGAATAAATGGATGCATTTCCACTAAGATAAGGAACAAGACAAGGATGTTAACTTTTGGCACTTCTATTCAATAATGTACTGGAGGATCTAGCCAAGGAAATTAGCCAAGAACAAAAAAATAAAATGCATCCAAACTGGAAAGGAACAAGTGAAACTTTCTCTATTTGCAAATGACATAATTTTGTATATGGAAAAATGCATGAAGAAAAAAATATAAAATGCATGAAAAACTATCAGAGCTAATCATGAATCCAGCAAAGTTATAGGGTACAAGATCAATAAACATCAACTGTATTTCTACACAATTGCAATGAGCAATCTGAAAATAAAATTTGAAAAGCAATAGCATTCCCACTAGTGAAAGAAAAGTAATAGAAATAAATTTAACAAATGTATACTCTGAAAACAACAAAATATTTAAAAGAAATGAGAATATCTAAATAAATGGAAAAACATCCCATGGTCATAGGTCAAAAGATTTAATATGTTACAATAGCAATACTTCACAAAATGATCTACAAATTCAACACAATCCCTATCAGAATCCAAGCTGAGTTTTTCATGCGGAAGTTGTTTTATTCATTGTAATGATTTTCCACGTGGTATACTTTTTTTTTTTTGGTTTGGTTTAGTTTAATGTATGATTAACAATTATGATTCCGAAGGCCGTTAAATAATGTAATTTATTGGAGGTTATACTCTCTAGAGTAAGGCACATATTCAATATACTTTAAACCTACTTCACACTGAAATTATTGGTATCAAATATCTTTTAAGTCAACAACAATAAAATTAAAATATATATATATCTTTTAAGTCAAATAATCAAACGCAGCTAGTCATGACAGATAATTTCATTATGTTTAATTATATGGAAAGATTTCTCCTCACTTTTTTCCAAAACACTTTGTTAGACACCATTGATACTCATTTTTATTAGAAAGAAATTTGTCTGGACTTCCTGATTATTTTGTGAGAACTTCACCCTGTCTTAGTCAATATTCATGACACAGACAAAATATATCTCTTAACTTTCAAAAAACAAAACCTTTACATAGTATATTTGTAAGTAATGTGAATTTAAACTAAAATAACTTTTTCATGGGTTCATGTTCAATTTTGGCACAAGTCTTGAATGTAGAATAAAGCAAATAAGCTGAGATTTTTGTAGAAAATGACAGGTTGATTCTAAAATTCATACAGAATTGCAATGGACCCAGAACAGCCAAGGCAATTCTGAAAATGAAGAATGAAGTAGGAGGGCTAACATTTCCCAGTTTTTAAATTTACTGTAAAGCAGTAGTAATCAAAACAATGTGGTCTTTGCACAAGGATATACATATATAGATCAGTGGAATAGAATTGAGAATCTAGGAATGAACCTATCCAACTATGGTCAACTAATTTCAACAAGGATGTTAAGACTATTCAACAGATGGTTCTCATGGACATGGACAACAGGTGGGATTGACTTTGGGGGGAATGGGTGGGTGGGGAGGGGGACAGAGGGAAGCAAAAAGGGGATAGATGTAATACAACAACAATAAAATTAAAAAAAAAAAAAAAAAACAAACAAACAGATGGTTCTACAACTGGATAGCCACATGTAAAAAATGCAATTAAACACCTCCTGTATACAAAATTAACTCAAGATACATCAAGAACCTAAAAGGAAAAGCAAAATCTATAGAATTCTTAGAAGAAAACATATGAGTAAATCTTAATGGCCTTGGATTTGGCAAAAGCACAAACAACAGAAGAAAAATAATAAATTGGCTTCTTCCTCAGGCTAGTGCGCAGCTGGTCAGGTCAGGATGGTTACAGATGCACAGCTCGCCATTTTGCCGCTTTCTCTGCCCTGAGGTTCCAGGAAATAGTCTGAGGAAGGATGGAAGGTGTAAGGAGCCTTCATACTTCATTTCATTCCTTCTACCCATCACATGTAAAACCACTACACCTGGATTTTTCCACACAACTTTTATTTCCTCAGAACCCTATGGAACAAGAAGCTGCCACTGAATAGGAACCAGTATAGGGGTTGCTTTCTTTTCTACTCCATCCCCTGATATAAAGATATAGATATTTTGTGCCTCCCCCCAAAAAAGAAAACACATAAATTAGACTTCAACAAAATTGAAAACTTGTGCTTCCAAGAACACTATGAACAAAGCAAATAGACAACTCACAGAATAAGAGATGTTTATAAATCATACAACTGATGAAGTACTTGTATCTAGAATATATAAAGAACTCTTACAATTCAATAATAAAAAATATATAGATAACACAAATTACAATAGGCCAAGGCTCTGAATAGACATTTCTTCAAAGATTTACAAGTATTAAATAAGCATATGAAAAATATTATTTCCATTTCTTCATGGAAGTTCAAAATAACTCTATAGAGACAAAAAGTAGATTAGTGGTTGCTTAGGGCTGAAAGTGGGGAGGAAGAGGTAGGTAATAGTTAAAGAGTACAGGGTTTCTTTTCGCAGTGATGAAATGCTCTTAAAATGATTGTGCCGATGGCTGCACCTACCTGTAAATATACTAGTAGTCATCGAATGTGAACTTTAAATGGGTGGATTGTATGATATGTAATTATACGAAAATAAAGCTGTTTTTTTAAAAAAAGCTAAAGGATTTATTATTTAATAGCTAGAGTTTCAGTTTGCAAGATGAAAATAGTTTTGGAGATGAATGCTGTTGATGGTTTCACAATATTATAAATGTATTTAATAGCACTTAACAGTACCCTTAAAATTTTATGTTATGTGTATTTTACCACAATAAAAAATGGGAAAAAAAGGTAAGAGAACAAGTAGAAGTAGAAAAATCCTAACATCTTACTAATATTTATCATTTGATGCAGAGATTGTTTCAATTTGATCAAGAGCCTCTACACACATATGCACACACCTACATATAAAATGGTGAAAGACTGAATGTTTTTCCCTTAAGATTGGGAACAATGCAAGGATGTTTACTCTTAGCTCTCTTATTCAACATAGTACTGAAAGTTCTAACCAGATCAATAAGGTAAGAAAAGGAAATAAACAACATACATAGCAGAAAGGAAGAATTAAAACTGTCCTTTTTTGCAGATGAAATGATGGTCTACCATACATATAAAATACCGAGATATCTACAAATAAACTCATATAATACCTGAGTCAAAGGACTTATATCAAGAACATATAAGAACTTACTTGTTTCCCAGAGTTTGTCATATTTGAGCACTGCCTAGCATTTGTTTCTATGTCTGTAAAACATTCCTAAATTTTCTATCACCAGGCCTGTCTGAATCTGATCTTTATATTTCAGACCCTTAGTTTTACTCCGATGCCTAGAAAAAACTGCATGAACTGTCATACCATGGTATAGGAAATTTAGGCCTTTTACCATGAATTAACAGACATTTGGCTGCCCACAAAGTGGCTGGAGAATTCTTATACATGTTAAAAAAAAAAAAAAAAAAAGGATTGACAGGACCTGAATAACCTAAAAGAGTAAGGTGACATGGTTGATGGTTGTTGCAAGAAGTTTTTGAAGTATTATTGTCCTCATCTTCTGGAATGGACTAATGGGCACCTAATAGGTAAGTGAATTTCCTAAGATTATATACCTAAGTAGTAGATAACTTAGGTAAGACTAGAACCCAGAGTTTTTGCTTCTGGTAGGAAGTTCTTTCTTTACACCTCATAATACTTCTCATACCATGCTAACAGCAAAAGGCAATGACACGTCAAGAGATTTTTAAACTCTTCTGATTGATAGAATTAGTAGGGTATAAAATTCAGTAATATATATATTATAACTTCAACAAATATAGACTGAGTTCTTACTATGTTGCAGGCCCTAAGCTAAGTGATGTGGAAATATTGGACGTATTCGAAGAGTAGTAACTCCTGAATAAATCTCAGTAAATAAATTTCTAGGAGCACTTGTAGAAATAACAGTCTGAATTTTTATCAAATACCTGTTTATATTTCTACATTTAAAAGGAGTTACCAGAGATCACCCTATCCATTTCCTACCTCCAAATAGAAGTGCACCCAACTTAAGACAACTATAATCATAGTTAAGGCTAACACAGTGTTAAGCACTGATCTAAGCGACACTCACACACAGCCATTTAATCTGTACAATAATTCTAAAAGATAGGTATTATTATCTCCACTTTAGACATAAGGAAATTAAGGTATAGGGAGGGGGGAGGAGGAGGCAAAGAAGGGGAGCAGTTTAGTCAAGGAACTAGCATGGAAGAACCATGGACATGGACAACAAGTGGGATTGACCTTGGCAGGGAGTGGGTGAGTGGGGAAGGGGAGAGAGGGGAGGAAAAAGGGGATGGATGTAATACAACAACAATAAAATTAAATTTAAAAAAAGGAAATTAAGGTACAGGAAGATTAAATGATTTGTGCACGACTATATAGCTGGTAAAGAGTCAAGTTAAGATTTGAACTCAGTCTGTTGTAAGAACCTACATTTTTAATCACTTCATTCAACAGTCCTACATTTTTTGTGGGTCCCTCCACTAACCTAAACTGAAAGACAAATAAAAAAGGAAGAAACAAAATAGAAGTCTGAGTACTCTGTATTTACCTTTAAATTTAGAGAAACTTTTCCCACCATAGGAAGAAAAAACATAGGCCATGAGTTTTCATAAAGGAGAGGTGGAGAGATGAAACTTGGACTTTTATTATATTTATATTCCTTTAAAGGTAGTACAATTGAAAATGTTCTGGGGGGAGTTTCTTGGGGTTTTATTTTTGTATTTTGATCTCTTTAATCTAGTCTCAAGTAGACATAAAATGGAAAATATGTAGCATTTCCACTGAGCTTTTGGGTCCTTTGACATATGCTCCAAAAGCGTTACTCATCCTACCTCCGCCCCCCACTCCCACTGCCATCCCCACCATGTAACAGTCCAAGAAGTAGTACAATGTACCTTTTGGGAAAAGTGACTCTTTGCAATAGTTTTGGATCATAAGAATGTATTATTTTCTCCCCTGATGATTTCCCACCTCAATTTCCCAGCAAAGATTATTTCCTAATGCCTAGAATGTTGGCAGTATTTCCACTAAGAAAAGCTGCTTTCCAGTCCTGCCCTTAAGGCTACAGTCTCAAGTGGACCAGTAATGCTGTAAATCCCAACAACTCTTCCAGCGAGGAGGACGGAGAGAGAGGAGACCTATCTGAGGGTTTCTGCTGCAATTGCATCTTAGTCTTGCAGCTGAGTTCAAGTGTGAGAATTTCTGCTGTGATAAGGTTCTGTGAGAGATGTTATTCTAAAAGGACGCATCCACCGTACTTACCTGTGTTACAGGAGATAAAGGAAAAATGTGAGTGCTGGGGAGGGGGTGGAAGAGGATAAATGGCACCTGAACAGAGGGCTGTTCCAAGATTGAAGAGAAAAATGGAAGACTATAAACTCTGCCCTGCCCTGAAGACTGTGATGACAGTTTTGTAGAGAAGAATTTGACTTACTGAATATATTCCAGCAGAGGTCACAACATAACAGATCCATCTATCACAGAATCCTCAGACTAGGATGTATACTGTCTTTTCCCCGACTTTCAGCCAGAGAGTATTAGAAAGTAATATACTTATTATGCTATGTAAAAAGGCTAGCGTATTTCTAAAGACACAGAAATGTTTTGTCCTCCCTTGCTCATGTCATAGCCAAGTTCTTCCTCTGGTCAATTCAATGTTTCTTTTAGATTCCAACAAAGCCCCATTCCTTTCAGATGATGTGTCATCTTAGGCTGTGGTTTGATCTTCAGGAACACTCAATCATGCCATAGTAGATAATCTTGACTCATCTTTCTGATGATCCCTAAGATGGAGTGGCTCTCCAGTAAGAGCTTGGAAGGAGATGACCTCAGGATGCTTATCTCTACAGACTCCTTAGGTAATCCACCCATATCCTGGCCCCAAGTCCCCCATTAGTCTGGCCTTATCTGGCATATCTGCCCCTATTATTCTTAGCCAAGATGAAAATTACAAAAGTATTTCAGTTTTGAGCAGGTTCAGCAATGAGGAAAAATGAAGGCTCATGGCACAGGCCCAGAGAAACTGAAGCCAGAGTATTCTAGCCACTGCATTCACAGTAAACAAAAGGAGCATAATATTCAGCATAATTTAAAAAGGTGATAGTTCTACTTTATTTTGGGCTGGTAAGGCCACTTGAGATATGGTTTTTACTACTACAAACCATACTTTATGACTGATATCAGTAAACTGGCTCATGTTAGAAAATAGTGGCCAGGATGGTGAATGGGAGCAACCTGAAAGCTATTTAATGGGGGGGGGGGGGAAGAAAGACAAACTAGAGATGTTTATCATAAAAGTAAATTAAGCTATACTTGAGTTCAGAACTCAAAATGGTAATTCTTAACAATCAGCTATATTGTCTGGCTGCAGGGATTGATTACCAATAGCTGGTAGAAGCTCCAGTGAGCTGGCAGAAAGGAGAATCATCAGAGGGCCCAGAATGCTGATAAGAAAACTGTCAATTTCCTAAGTTGAGATAAAAGTCAATTCAAAAAGAATCAAAAAGTCAGAATGGGAAGAAAAGCAAAGAGCAAAGCAGAAGAAATGATCATATTACAGTAAAAGAAGACAAAGAGCAGTTAGATCTTTGAGAGAAATAGTGGCTGTGACCAGGATCCAATGGCAATTGATTTTGACCAAGCTATGTCATGGTTCCTGCAGAAATCAAAACTTTTTGAGAGGGTGACTCAAAATGACAACTGACTATAGAGATCACTGACCTCAAGTGGTTGAGGAATCTTTTTTTTTTTTTTTTAAGATGTTATTATTTTTAGAGAGAGGGAAAGGGAGAGAGGCTGAGAGAGAGATAGTCACCAATGTATGGTTGCCTTTCACCTGCCTCCAGCTGGGGACCTGGCTGGAGACCTGGCTTCCAACCTGGTTATGTATCCTGGCTGGGGAATTGAACCAGCAACCTTTGGGTTTGCAGGCTGGCACCTTATTCACTGTACCACCAACCTTTGGGTTTGTAGGCTAGCACCTCATTCACTGTGCCACCAGCCAGGGCCAGTTGAGGAATCTTAAAGCTAAATGAGATCTTAGGCAGCATGTAGGCCATCCTGTTTCAGTTCTACCTTTGAAAATTTGTATTCTTCAGTGGTATCTATAACATGCTTGTTTCAAATTGACAACTAGGCAGTGCACATGAATTTCACACTTGAGCAGCACCATTTACTTACAAGACAATTAGGTAGCCATCCTCACTAGGGAGGAAGTGTTTTACAACATTGCTCATACCTTATCTAAGCACTACTTGGCATGCCAACTACAGGTCAAACTCCAAGAACTTCCTGCACCCTCTTTCCATAACTTTCTCCACTGTGTGCAATCACTTTATATAGTCAAAGTAGTATAGGCCTACCTCCAATTATTCCTTTTATAGCCTAAGGACTTATGTAATGACCAAATGGAAATAGTATACCTCAAGGACTTATACTACCCCAGAACTAACATGTAGTTGCTCAACCAATTTCTGTTCCTTACATAGTAAATTCCATAGTCTTCTGATTAAACCGATTTCAATACATATTCTCAATGTCTATCCTATCTTCCACTGTTCCTCAGCCAAAGTCAGTCCCATCCCATACTCTGGTTGCCATAAACAATGTCATTTTTTGTTTGTTCAAGTATAAGTAAAAATGGGATATGTACATAGGACTTCCTGTCTGGACAAAATAATATAGACTCATACCTGCATCCTTTTCCTCCACAAAGTACAATTATAAGTGACAAACAAAGGAGAACTCTGAAAGGTAGAACTGGCCTGGGACCCCCAGGGTTGCAAGAAAAACACAGTGACAGGGTGCTTTACATCATGCTATTCAAAAGAAGAAAGTAGTCCAGGCCTGGCATTTCCTGACCTCCTATTTAACAACAGAAGGTGGTTCAACTAAATGTATTTTTACCCCAGACTCCCCAGAGTCCTGCCTACAACACCAGGCTAGCCTAGCATCATGGGCAAGGGGGATTAATCACCCCATTGAAAGTAAGTAGTCAAGAGAAGCACTCTCCTTCCCTGTAGGGCCTGAAATTCCCCCCGCTCCACTACCAAAGGACTCTGGGTAACTAGGTGAAACTTACAGAAAGGTTCACAACCATCTTCAGAGGAAACGCTTTATACACACAGACTGGAGACTCCTTTCACCCACTTAGATGCATCAGATGGCCTTGCTTGGGGAAACCCCTTCTGCCCCTTTAATAAGCACCAACTGAGACAACTTGGAGCCCCAGTAACAGAAGATAAGTCAATCAGATAAAATAGCACTAGGAAAGGTAGAGGGCAACATATATGAAATAATATAAAATATATAAGGATATGCTCTATTCAAGAAATAGGGAGTGGTTGGGTGAGGCTGGAGGATTGGGAATATGGGAGTTGAACCTAAGATAAGTTAGGCCCAGACTATGAATGCCCTTGAACGCAATTCTCAAATTAGAAATTAATTCAATAAGTTTAACCTCAATAGATAGCCACTGTGGATTTATAAGCTAGGGAGTGACAGAAGCATATCTACATTTTAGGACAAAACCCATGGTTACAGTGTAAAGGTTGTATGTTTAAGAAAAGCAGCCTGGAGGCAGAGTAGCTGGTTACAGAAATCTAAACAGAAGGTGATGAGAGTCTGAATCTTTCTAGAAGAGAATAAGAAGGGTAATGAGCAAGGAAAGATGGGAAAGTAGTATCAATTTAACTATGCTGCTCTCCCAGAGCAAGAGCAATGCTTTACACTTCTTTCTTTCTCCCACATGTCCAGTTCTCTACTGGGCTCACAGCAGACACAGGATACACTAATCTCCAGAAGTGAAGACTTAGGACTATTAAGTCTTCTACATTAGCTTTAATTTCAGGCACCTCAGAACTAAGTATGAAAGTGTCCACACAGAAATGCTCCAAGTGAGTCAAGATGTCTGGTTTGGAGACATCTTGTTTTCTTTATAGAGGAGTAATTTGGCAGCCTCTACCAATGCAGCAGGACTAGGCTTTCATAAAAGGCTTGTAAAACCTTCCTGGGAGATTTTGCGCATCTTCTGATTAGAACCCTTATTTCTTGGACCATATTACCTGCTTTACTTTTATCAAAAATGATCCCTTAATGTTTATTTTATTTAACTACTCTCCATTCCAGCCTAATACAAGAATGTCCTCCATAATGGCATCCCTGACAAGTGTTATCCAGCCCAGCATCTGCCTAAAATCCCCCAAGGATAGAATACCCACTACTTCCCAAGGCACCTAGATTCAGAACCCAAGGGCAAAGTTTAGGTATTTTATGACCATGTACCATTTTCCAAAGCCAAGGTAGCTATTTTGAGCATGAAAAAGTTTTTTCTTGGCACCTCTTAACCCTCTACCTTCCACCTTAATAGCTCTGTTTATGTGTTAGTATCAAGTAACAAACATGTTTAAAACATTCATTATTTTGGCAATATTTATTGGACTCTTTCTATGTGCATGGTACTGCTATGGCTGGGAGGGAGGGCGGGGAAGGTGGCAGATGGGGATAAAGAGGGAAATTAGATACAGACATTACTCTCAATGAGTTTAACATCTAGTAGGGCCCAATCACTGGTTCCAAAGCACAAGCTTTTGGTGCCAAAGATCATTTTCAAAGGTAAGTAAGATTAGGCACATGGCTAAATCTCCTGAGAAGGGAAAAATTCAACTTTTCCAATATATCTTATAAACTCTACCTAGTAATGAAAAGAGTTTATCTCTTGCTTTCACTTTTAGTTGGCATATAACCACCTACCCTGTGGGTGGCTTGCAGATTGTCATAGTGAACGGTGGTCTCTAAATGCCACCCTCACTTGGGCCCATTAGTCATGAGCACTGCCTAGTATATAAACTGGATTGTAAAATACTTCTTTAAGGATTCAAGTATTTGTTGATGATATTCAGTTTAAAGAATATCTAAAACCATTACGCCCTCCCTGCGTGGACCTCCAGGGTCTCTAGGCCCATGAATTGCCAATAAATGCCATTAGCATTTCACAGAAGGGGAAAAAGAGCACTATACCACGATGTTTCTGTTTGTAACCTTTCAAAGTCCAACAGACTTTATTACCAAAAGTGTCCCATCCTGCCTTTCATCATCAGGGCTATTATTGCCGGAAAATAACAGCTTCTTTTGTTTGAAAATCATTTGTCTTATAACCCTCTTTCTCAGTATGAACAAAATCCAAGGTGCTGTGAGGCTTTCCAATTTGACTAGGAAGAGTACCTTGAAGACCTATTTGTAAGAGCCATGAATTCCATGTGAACAAAATAAATGAAATATAATTTAAGTTTTTCTTAGTGACCCAAGGTTATCATTATAAGTGTGAATTATTATTTTATAATATGCTA
Source organism: Noctilio leporinus (assembly GCA_004026585.1). Classification (NCBI taxonomy): domain Eukaryota; kingdom Metazoa; phylum Chordata; class Mammalia; order Chiroptera; family Noctilionidae; genus Noctilio; species Noctilio leporinus. The sequence continues at coordinate 658 of PVIW01018098.1, read as the reverse complement.
TTCTCAGGTATTGAATATAATTAAGGTGTATAGGTAACTTAGCCTCTAAATGAACTGATTCCAAATAACTATTCTTAAATAATTCTCTCTACTCTTGTCACTGTAAGCTGGCCTGTCTTGTTGCTGTCGGCATGTTTGATTCTAGATGAAATGGCCACTTCTGCTCCATAATGGATTAACTAGTTATCTTATTGTTCTACACAATAGCTAACTATTTATCTTATTAACTAACTGAGCTAAAACTAATTAAAATATTTTAATAGCTTTTATGGATATATAAGCTTTCAATGAATCTACATTTCTCTTCAAACAATATGCTTAGCCTGTACAACCTGTGAAAAAAAGTTCCATATGCTTATCACCCCTTTTATTTTCCTTGAAATCTTGTAAGCAGAAATATATAGCCCAGTGAAAAAGTCTAGAATTTGTACACAAGTCCATTTTACCCAATCCACATTCTTTTTTTTTTTTTTTTTTTTTATTGTTGTTGTATTACATCCATCCCCTTTTTGCTCCCCTCTGTCCCCCCACCCACCCACCCATTCCCCCCAAAGTCAATCCCACCTGTTGTCCATGTCCATGGTTCCTTTATACTAGGTTCTTGTCTAAGCTGCTCCCCATCTTTGCCTCTACCTCTCCCTCCCCCCTACCCCTCTAC
>PVIW01018097.1:0-12451 GCA_004026585.1 Noctilio leporinus | reverse complement strand
CATATATCTGGTTCTGTTTTGCTTGTTGTTAGTTTTGTTCATTATTGTCCTGTAATGGGTGAGATCATATGGTATTTGTCCTTCACTGACTGGCTTATTTCACTAAGCATAATACTCTCCAGTTCCATCCATGTTGTTGCAAAGGGTACGAGTTCCTTCTTTCTTTCTGCTATATAGAATTCCATTGTGTAAATGTACCCAAGCTTTTTGATCCAATCATCCACTGATGGGCACTTAGGCTGTTTCTAGCATTTGGCTATTGTAAATTGCTGCTATGAACATAGGTGTACATAGGTTCTTATGAATTGGTGTTTCAGGATTCTTTGGGTGTAGTCCAAGTAGTGGAATTGCTGGGTCAAAAGGCAGTTCCATTTTCAGTTTTTGAAAGAAACTCCATACTGTTTTCCATAGTGGCTGCACCAGCCTACATTCCCACCAATAGTGCACCAGGGTCCCCTTTGCCCCACATCCTCACCAACACTGTTGTTTGTTGATTTGTTGATGATTGCCATTCTAACAGGTATGAGGTGGTATCTTATTGTGGTTTTAATTTGCATCTCTCTGATGGCTAGTGATGTTGAGAATTCTTTCATATGCCTCTGGGCCCTTTGTATGTCTTCCTCAGTGACTTGTCTGTTCAGGTCTTTTGTCCATTTGCTGGCCTTAGTGAAACAGGGCACTAGGAACCAGTTTATTTTGTCTCCTTGAGGGAATTAAAAAAAACCATATGCTTTTAACTTAAGTACCATTACTCAATCATATCATATATAATCACAACCTTATTAACACAAATGAACTAAAAATGAATCACAGACTAATATGTAAAAACATAAAACCATGAAATGTTTGAGAAAAAAATAAAGGAAAATTTTGGGAATTTTGAGCCAGGCAAAGAGATCTTCCAGTTGATGCCAAGATCATGACTCATAAAAATTTGATAAATTGGACCCCATCAAAATGAAAATCTTTTGCTCTGTGAAAGACCTTGCTCAGAGGATAAAAATACAGGTTATCTACAAGGGGAAAATTCTTGCCAATCCACACATCTAGGTACTAATATCTAAAAGATATGAAGAACTCTCAAAAATTTAACAGTAAATCCTGCCAATGGACAAAAACATATAGATATTTCACCAAAGTGACTACATGAATAGCCAATAAGCATTGGTCCCAAACAAGTTCAAAATCCAATAGAGCAAATTCTATTCCTTTTCAAGGCCTATGGCTTGAGACTGACCTCTACTTGCATCTCAGCTCGCAAGATCCATAGCTCCTCAGGCCTCTGCCTCTGTGTCCAGAGTCATTCTTCCTTTTCCTTGAGGAGTAGCACGTTTTCAGTCAACTATCTCTATTAGTCTATTTCCCATCTGTCCGTTTCATTTCAAGTTAGTAGTGTTTCTACTGATTTAACATCCAAAAAGACTTAATGGGCCTCCTGTGTTTGTCACAGGATCCTTCACAGATCTTGCTGGTTGGATAAGCATATTTCTAGTGTTTCTATTGAAATGTTTGATTGTATCTGAATCACACATATAATGCTCCAGAAAAAGGTTGTACACATCCTTTCTAAAGCAAGCTTTCCCCACAGTGAATATAATTTTAGCATCCTTTACAGTTAAGGTAGGCTGAAAATGTCCCCAATGATCAAGTTTTGATTCCTTTTTTGCTAATGGTTTTTCCTCAGTTACTCTCACATTTTCCTATAAGCAGCATAATAGCTGGCCCCACCTTCAACATTTTCTTTAGAAATCCCTTCAGCCAAATATCCTACTTCCTCACAAGTTTGATTTTCTGTGTAGATGTAGCTACAAACAAAAATCAAGCCCTGGCTGGTAGCACAGTGGTTAAGGCGCCAGCCTACGAACCCAAAGGTGGCAGGTTCGATTCCCCAGCCAGGGCACATAACCAGGTTGCAAACCAGGTCTCCAGTCAGATCTGTGGCTGGAGGCAGGTGAAAGGCAACCATACATTGACGTCTCTCTCCCTCTGTGCCTCTCTCCCTTCCCCGCTTTCTAAAAATAAAAGAAATAAAATCTTAAAAATAAAAAATTCAAAACTGTACACTGCTTGTAAAATACAATAAAAATTAACTAAAAAAAAAAAAATCAACTCCATCTTTGTGCCTTGGATTTCATGCAGTGACCTTTAACCAATCTTATTGTCCTTAGCAAGAACATAAAAATCTTCTGGTTGAAGATTATCTGTGTCCCCTAAACTTAACACACCATAGCCATAATAAATATTTTAGTAACAGCTGGAATGGCATGACAATTGAGATAAATATAAAACTGGGGATAGTATCAATTATCAACAACCATCCATTACAAAACCACCAGAAGGTATGGTCCCTGGTATATACTGCCTTCTTAGTCCCTTTGTCTTGTCAGTCACTTATACCTGAATTATGCTATAATAAAAAACTACTGTATTAGGAGTCTCTTAGTGAAGAGTATTGGGTCATTTTTCTGCTTTGATCCTACACTCTTGTAAATAAATTATCCGATAATGATAAATTCATTTTTTCTAAGAAATTGCTTGAATTGTTCTTTGGTCTTAAAATACCTTCTCATTATGGTGGCTATTACACTTTTATGCCATTATCACATTTTTTTATACAACTATAGGACAGGTATTCAGTTGAATTTTCTGCTATGTAACAAGCATCATCTTTCCTCCAGTTTCCAATAACTTTCCTCATTTTCTCAGTTTTCACCCAAAGTGCTGTTAAATGTTAATATTTCTATGAACATTCTGTTCATTACATAAGTAGATATAAGCTTTCTCTATCTTGCTCTTCTTCCTGAGATTGCACTGGAAGCACCTTTAACATTAATAAACCAAACAGTCTGTTTAAGACAACCTAGGCCTTTACTATTCTGTGGTTTTAAATCTAGCCTCTACCCATTATGAATACTCAAAGGCACTTTCACAATTTTAGGTTCAGCAAACTCCATTTCCTGATTCCAAAATAGGTATTAGTTTTCTGTGGCTCCCATAAGAAATCACCAAAAGTTTAGTGGTTAAATCTACAAACTGTGGCATATTTTTAAAAAATATTACAATATACATATTTTAAAGTGGTATCTATTTATAAAATTAGACATACTTGGTTTTAAATGTAAAAGCTAAAAATTAAAAAATAGAAAAATCATACAGAAAATCCCATATTTTCCACTTCTTTGAATTTTTTGCAGGGACTTCAAGCAGGAATAACACCTTTTTTTTTTTTTTCTTTTTCTTTTTTAACCCTCATCTGATGACAGGCTTATTGACTTTCCAAGAGCAGGGAATGAAGGCAGAGAGGTAAAGAAACATTGATGTGATAGAGAAACATCAATCAATTGCCTCCCACACACCCTGACTGGGACTAACCTGCAACCTAACTAGAAATTAACTAGAAACATGCCCTAACTAGAAATTAAACCTGTGATGTTTTTGTCTCCAGGATGACACTCCAACCTAATCATGCTGACCAGGGCTATAAGATAACTTAAAAAATAATTTTATTTATTTATTTACTTAGAGGGAGAGAAGGGAAAAGAGGAAGAGAAACATCAATGTGTGGTTGCCTCTCGTGCGTCCCCAACTGGGGACTTGGCCCACAACCTGGGCATGTGCCCTGATGGGATTGAACTGGCAGCCCTTTGGTTCTCAGGCTGTCACTCAATCCACATAGTCATACCAGCCAAGGCTTTTTATGGCCAAACCTCTGCAGAATGTCTTTTTATTGTTCCTTTACCCCCTCAGCCAACTGAGATAAATTACACACACACACACACACACACACACACACACACATTTGAGAGAGAGAGAGAAAGAGAGATTTCTATGAAGAGGGTTTAATACAGGATTCGGGAAATAATGGAAATAAAAAACACAAAAATAGGTTTAGAATATTTGCTCTTCGCCCCCCAGGATGTATGATTGGCATGAATTTAAAAACTTTTGTTGGAATGAATTCAGTAGCAATGTGTCTTTTCCAATAACACCCCATTTCCTCCCTTCCTATTAGTGATATATACTTGTATACTTTGGTGGGCATAGCAACTATCATAGGAGAGTAGAAATTAAGATCTTGGGAAACAGTTAAGAGTGTAAATATGGAGAGATACCCAATGATTAGAATACAAATATTTTTAAGACTTGTGTACATAACTTCTGATACTAACTGTTCTCTTAGGTAAGAAAAGTCTAATTATCTGTGAGCCTACAATTATACTTTTAAGTGTAATCATGTATAAGTTGTCCATTAGCACACCATACATACTAGTACCAAATAAAAATGACCTATAAAAAACAGTAATTGAATGTCCTATGTATAAAAATAAAGTAGCATATGCATACATTGTTCTACTGCAAACAAAACATGGCTATTTTCACAATATAATAAATTAATCAGAAAGAAAAATATTACATGTAGGGATGACAGAAAACTTACATTTTTGTAACAACCATAGCAATGCCTAGGAGAGCAAAATCAAGGAAGAATAGAATATCCAAGGGGATGTGACATGCACATTTCCAATATTTTTATGGGTTGAGGTTAGAACAAACAGATGTAGTTAGACCATGTCTCCCACTCACTACATACCCAGGTATAAAAGAGATAGGCTTGCATCCATGGTCCTGAGAACAATTTTTTTGTTAGTTGTCAACATTGTTAGCATATAATAGTACTTACTCACAAATAGATTTAGCAAAATGAAATAATTCCTAAGTTTTCATAGTTTGGAACATAGAACCTATACTCTTACCCACTTGTAATTATTTTACTGTATGTCCATCGTGCCTGCACTCTTTAAGTCTCTAAGCATAGTGATTATTAGATAAAGCTAAATACCACAAAGTTCTCTCTAGTCAGAAAAGGCATTATATATTTTAATTTATGTCCAAGTCTAAATTTTTATCATGTCTAATTTTCTTCATCACCCATTGTTCTTTTGTGCTCCGAAATTATCTGCAAGACCAGGACTGACAAAACATGTTTTCATTTCCTATCCATGGCAATTGCTGCCCCTTTCTTTTCTTTTTCTTTTTTTAAAAGTTTTCATTTATTTATTTTTAGAGAAAGAGGAGGGAGAATGAAAAAGGGGGAAAGAACCATCAATGTATGAGAGAAACATCGACTGGTTGCCTCTTGCATGTCCACAACCAGGGGCCTGCTGGCAACCCAGCTGTGTGCCCTGATCAGGAATTGAACCAGCAATCTTTCAGTTCAAAGGCCAATGCTCAACCCATAGAGCCACATCAGCCAGAGCACTGCTCCTTTCTATAGAGAGGCTTATTAAACATTATTTTGCCAGATACTTGAGCTACCAACCATTTTTTATGCTTATTTAGATCTGGTTTACAGTTCCACATTTTGGGGGGAATACCCTCTTGTTCTTGCTTTGACAGCACATATTACTAAAATTGGAATGCTATAGAGAAGATTAGCGTGGCCCTTGCTCAAGGATGACACACAAATTTGTGAAACATTCTATATTTTTAGAGCAATGAGGGAAAAATGAGATAATTTATTGAAAAACAATAAAATTTAAAATAAATAAAATATTCTAACAAAAAACTCTTGCTTATTTTAATTTATACAAAATTTTATTACACAAAATAATTGCATGAAGTATTGGTTAAAATTAACCTCCTCAAGAAGGCCATTTAGTAACACTACTGAAGTTGCTTCTGAGCTTACTATTTTCACAGAAAAGATGTTATAGATGCTATTGTCTTAGTAGATCTCCAATTCTCAAACATCAAAACCTGTTCAGTGGGTTTTCATTTGAAATTTCCAGAGACCGACAGGCTCTGTAAGATAAACCAACCTATAAAATCCTTACTTTATATAGGCTTATTATATATAGCTTTACTTATACATACTTTTCATAATGGTATCTACTGTGACTACTATGCTTACAAATTTTACTCACCTAGTCACTTCTTAACCTCCCTTTCTCTAGTATGAATTCCTTGATGTTGAATAAGATGTAAACCATGGCTTAAATTACCCCTACAGTCATGACAACTACAGGATTCCCTCCAATAGTATTGTGTAAGGTTTTAGTCACAGCTAATATTAATGGCATTCACATATTCACAACAACACCATCACAATACTGACATCATAAGAATGTCATTCAACTGGAGAATTCCTATTAACATCCTTATTGCTACATCATTACTGTGACATCTTAAGGATGGAAATAGGAATTCTCTAGTTGAATTTTGCTAAAGAACTTTCTCCCCATTGACTGCAATCAGAATGGTTACTTTTCAAAATGAATCATCTTAAGAAAATCAGCAAGATGTTTGTCCATATCTATCATAAGCTGAAAAAGCTTAAGTACACCCTTGGTGGAGTTATTTCAGTCTTAGTAAAAAAATCAACAGAAATACACAAAAATATACAAGAATATTTATAGCAGTATTTTTATTACAACACAAAATTATAAAAAATACAAATAACCATCAAGAGGATAAACAGTGATATATTTTTAGAACAAAATAGTATTCAAAATGAATATAAAAACAGTACTGCCTGTACAATAATGTATGAATCTTCAGCATATTGAATCAAAAAGACACAAAAGAATTCATGATGTATGGTAAAAATATAAAAAGACATGCAAAAACTACTTCATAATGTTATAAGGTAGGGAAATGATCATTTTAGAGGAAGTAACAACTATTTTTTATTTCATTGAATGCAATGAGAAATATAGTTCAGATTTTAGTTCTTTTATGGAAACTGGTTATAATCATTTTATCTTGCCTCTTCATGTATACGCCTTTTATAAGGAAACTGAGTCAGCAAAACTTAAAAACTTAAAAAGTTAGATTCATTGCTGATTAGAGTTCAGTAACTAACCATACTCATTTTTATGCTATTAAATAGTAATGCAGTTATGCTGTATGGTACTTTAAATTTTTAACTATTATTTCATTTGTGATTAAAATGACCTTATTAGCATGCTAAAAAAAAACAAAACAAAACAACTAAAGTTTCACAATAATGTAGGAAGGAAGTCTTCCCAATGAAATCATACCATCTATTGCATTTCCATGTTTTCTCTCTTGTGAGTTCTTTGATGGACAATGAGGTTTCTTTTATAACTGAAGGATTTACCACACTCATTACAAACATAGGGTTTCTCCCCTGTGTGGGTTCTCTGATGTACAATGAGATTTGTCTTCTGGCGGAAGCACTTCCCACATTCATTACATTTGTATGGTTTCTCTCCGGTATGAGTTCTTTGATGATGAATAAGATATGACTTCCTACTAAAGGCTTTCCCACACTGAGAACATTCATAGGATTTTTGACCTGTATGTATTTTCTGATGTACAGTGAGGGTTGCTTTCTGACGAAAGGACTTGCCACATTCATTACAAATATAGGGTTTTTCCCCTGTATGAATTCTCTGATGTAGATTGAGATTTGTCTTCTGACTGAAGGATTTTCCACATGCATTGCATTCATATGGTTTCTCTCCTGTGTGAGTTCTGTGATGATCAATGAGATATGACTTCATTCTAAAGGCCTTCCCACAGTGAGGACATTCATAAGATTTTTCCCCAGTATGTGTTCTCTGATGTGCTACAAGGGTTGTCTTCTGGCGGAAGGACTTTCCACATTCATTACAAATATAGGGTTTCTCCTTATTATGAGTTTTCTCATGAAGAGCAAGGGTTGTTTTCTGGGAGAAGGATTTCCCACATTCATTACAAATATAGGGCTTTTCCCCTGTATGAGTTCTCTGATGTACAGTAAGATTTGCCTTCTGGTGAAAGGACTTCCCACATTCTATACAAATATAGGGTTTTTCTCCTGTATGAATTCTCTGATGTAGAGAGAGTGTTGTCTTCTGGCGGAAAGACTTCCCACAGTCGTTACACTCATATGGTTTCTCTCCTGTATGAGTTCTCTGATGACGGACGAGGTGTGACTTCAATCTGAAGGCATTCCTACATTGTGAACATTCATAAGATTTCTCCCCTGTATGTGTTCTCTGATGATCAGTGAGAGCCGTCTTTAGGCGAAAGGACTTACCGCATTCATTACAAACAAAGGGTTTCTCTCCTGTGTGAGTTCTTTGATGATCAATGAGATATGATTTCCTTCTAAATGAATTTCCACATTGATTGCATTGATAGGGTTTTTCCTCTGTGTGAATTCCCTGATGCAGAGTCAATACTGACTTCCTGCAGAAGGACTTCCCACATTCAGTGCATATATGTTTTTTTTCAATATTGGTTGCTCTTCTCCTTTTATTATATTCAGATGGGTTTTCATTTCTGTAAGCTCTATGATGTGTAAGTAAACCTTCTTTTTTAAACAGAAATTTCTCACAGTTATTATACCCAAATAACTGTACTGAAGTTTCCATCTTATGACATTGCATAAGTACTTCATTTTGACTAATACCTCTATCATGTTGACTATGGGATTTGACTCCATGGTGAGCTGGCTCTGGTTCAGTATTAAAGAATGATTTCTCATATTCGTTATACTCACTATGCCTCTTTTTGGCAGGACTTAGGTTATTGATGATTAATTCTGAGAAATTTTTAAAAATCTTTCCACGACTATCATGTTCAGGAATTATGTTTTTTGAATTTATAGGGATTTTGCTTAAAGTAAATGTCTTGTCATATGCATTATTGTTCTCCTTAATCAGTTTTTTGTGACTGATGAATACAACTGATCTAGAATACTTATCTTGGCATTCTTTAAATTTCACTAAAAAGTCTTCGGCATTCCAGTTTTTTTCTAGAAAAAAAGTTAACAACTTGTGAATCTACACACATTGCTATGAAAAAGAATTGAATTAAGGTCAATTATATAAGGTCAAAAAGGAACCCAGACAAATTACTCTCTGCCTAGAACACAGAAATTCAATGAAATCTCTGCTTCAGTGTGGAAAAGAATAAAAAATAAGAAATGAATGCTATTAACATTTCCACTATGCAACAGAACTTCATACATTAAAATTGACTGAACATAAGAAGCAGTGAAAAGATGAAAAATTTTGTGGAAGAGGGACTGATGCTTGGGTAGGCAGATTCAGAGGCAAAGAAGTGACTCTATAAAGGGCATTAATCTTTATGTAGGATGGAAAAGATTAGTAGAAAAGCTTATTCAGGGAAAATATTAGAGGAAGGATTACTTCTAGAGGACACAGGACAGAGCCTATACTTCTATATATCTCTCCTAGATTGCAAGGTAAAAATTTCCAGTAGTTCCACCACTACCATCCTTGTAGCCATCAATGGTAAATTAATAATTCCAAGCATAAATTAATTTCCCAGTATTTAGAAAAACTGTCCTATATGTAGACCTAGTCTGCTATACAGCTAAGGATAATTTTCTCTTGTGACCAAAAGATCTAAAAAATCACAACAATTTAAAACAGACTAGAGGCATATTCACTGGTGTATTCAGATTTCTGTTACTATTATTTTTTTTTTCAGAATTGTTCAATAAAAAATTCTCATGACCATCAACTGTAACTATTCCTCTTTTCAATTGCTAACTTATTTTTTCAGTTGTAAAGAATGACTATTCAAGTCCTTCCCAAATATAGTAACATTCTCTAACTCCAGATGAGATTGCTCATGCTGGTTCTATATCATTCCCTAATTTTAACCTTCATTTCCCTTAAAAATTTAGAGCTATATTTGATTTCTGTTATTTTGTAATCATCCAAACCTAGTGGAGCAATGTTAAATCTAGTCTCAAAAATCTTTTTCTGCCTTTAGTCCATTACCACCAATGCTAAACATGTAATGAATTTATCCTGTATACAAAACTTTATATCCCCTAGAGCCACTCTATATTCAAACAAGATTTAAGGACTGTTCCCATATCAAATATCAGCCATAAAAAGTTTACATTAATACTGTGTATCATAGGTAGTGTGTTTGATAGAAACCAAACATTTCAATCAGAATGTATGCAGCCATGGCCTAGACAGGTACATCTAACAGGAATTTATGAGTACATATTCTTTGACTAAGGGAAACAGATATCTTCCCTGTATAGCTCCATACATAGGTCATGAAACAACTACTAAATACCTAAACAAGTTATATACTACAGCGAAGACAGGAACAGGGGATCTTATCTTTGAAGGAAATAATTCTTAAGCATAAACCATGTACAATCAGGCACTAAGTTATATAACCATATCCAAATACAATATGTTATAATTAATAAGTAGCAAGAAAATTCACAGGATATATGGAACAGTCAAGGAATAGTTCATGGAGAAGAAATCTAAACAATGAACCATAAGATACACAGTTTGTGGAAGAAAGAACATAACACAATGAAAAGTACAGGTATGACAAATCCTATATATTTGGAAAAAAGTAGATTGGATCAAGTGGAAGTTCCCACGAGTTCCCACTAGACAGAGAAATAAAGCTGAAAAGACCAAATCAGGACTATGTTAGACCTTGAATGATGAAGAATTTAAATTTCATATAAAAAAATAAGTAACAGGTAACAAGTGACTTACCTTGTCAGAGAAGTAACAATATCATTTTAATGAACTAAGAAAAATTATAGTGAAGCCAAAGTACAAATACAATAAGCAAGATATAAAATAAGATGGTCGTTATTTTGTATTTCAGAGAGAAATGTGAATATGGGAGAAGTAAATATACTTCACAGGCTGATAAACATAACTTAAATTGTAAAGAGAACCATAAGAGATGATGGCAGAGACATGATAATCAAACTAGCAGCAGGCAGGGGGAAAAAGTGAGAAGTAGATACGGGAGAAGAATTTAAGAGCTAGAAAAGTAGTGATTTTCATGTCCAACATATTGTCACAAAATAGTTAAGGCATCAGATTGTAGAAATCCTAAAGAACTAGAGTGAAGGTGAAAGAAATAAGCTAAGTATGTCCATTCAGGGGCATTGACAAAAAACAAAGCTCAGATCCTGAGAATAAATGAGAATATTACAATACAAATGCTTATCCCTTGAGGACTAATCAGGCAAATAAGACTGAGTTCAGTGAAACAATATGCTACAGTTTCAGGCAATAGGGCCACAGTAGTGAAGAAAATAGACCAAGATGGAAATAATCATTCAGAAAATCAGGGTAAGAATGAGCTTGTATTTTATCCAAATCCAGAATTGAACTTCTGGTCAAGATAAAGGCATAGGTGACACACAATGGGGGAAATATTGGGACAACTGTAACAGCATAATCAATAAAATATTATTTAAAAAATAAAAACAGTAAGTAAAAACTGTTGTAAAATAGAAAGCTAAAAAGCTTTTATTTTCCTCTAGTTTCATCTGCCTGAGAATCAGACACTCACCTAAACAGGTATGACTTGTCAATGTCGTCCATGGCTCTTCTCCTCGTTCCAGCTTGAGGATCACATCAGGCTTGGTCATGTGACAGCCTGAAGGAAGATTTGGATTAAGTTGCTTAGGGCTCAATACACTTAAACTAGTAAGGTGCATTTTCAGTAATGAAAATTATAAAACATTTTAAATTCATTATTTTGAAAGAAAAAGGCAGGGAGAGAGGAAGAAAGGGAAAGAAGCATCAATGTATGGTTGCCTTTTACCTGTCTCCAGGTAAGGACCTCGCTGGAGACTTGGCTTGCAACCTGGTTATGTGCCCTGACTGGGGAACTGAACCAGAGACATTTGGGTTCATAGACCAGTGCCTATCCACTAAGTCACCAGTCAGGGCAGTACGACAAATTGAGATACACTTTTTCTTAACAATAAACTTAACATCTTGCACTGGGCAAGTGAAAGATTCTTTCTGCCAACCAGAAAGTATTCATCACCTCTTATCCCTGAAAATGAAGATCACATAGTTCAAGCACTTTGAAAGAAAGTACATGCTACTGAAAGTTTCAGAGAAGTTTTCTTACCCACAGAAATGAGGTGGCAATAGTTTTCCAACATCACATCCATGTATAGAGTCTTCTGAGCTGGATCCAGGTGCTGCCATTCCTCCTGTGTGAAGTCCACAGTCACATCTTTAAATGACACCAATCCCTGCAATGGATATAAACCATGATCACAAGTTGACTAGGTATTTGGGACTAGTTTTAATTGTTCCTTGTGGCATTCATAAGAAAACTTGTAAAAAAAAAAGGCTATCATTTTTCTTGTTTTGTAATTTATATTGTGAAAAAAACAAAAATCAAAGTATAAGTACCTGCTACCAAATTTATTTAATAAATTATTCTAAAGATATTTATGGCCCTGGCTGGTAGCACAGGGGATAAGGTGCCGGCCTGCAAACCCAAAGGTCGCAGGTTCGATTCCCCAGCCAGGGCACATAACCAGGTTGCAAGCCAGGTCTCCAGTCAGGTCTGTGGCTGGAGGCAGGTGAAAAGCAACCATACATTGATGTGTCTCTCTCCCTCTCTGCCTCTCTCCCCTCCCCTCTTTCTAAAAATAATGAAATAAAATCTTAAA
>PVIW01018096.1:0-12454 GCA_004026585.1 Noctilio leporinus | reverse complement strand
TTCAATTCAGAAATTGTATTCTTCATTTCCTGCTGGCACTTATTGATAGTTTCCATGTCCTTTTTCATGCTGTTGTAGTTCTCAGTAAGTTCCTTGTAACTTCCCTGGAGTTGTTTGTAGTTCTCCTGGAGTTGTTTACAGTTTTCTTTGATGTGGCTGAGCTCACTGAGCTTCTCTATCATCATTCTTTTGAATTCCTGATCTGATATTCCAGGTGCCTCTGTTTCATTTTATGTTCTTTCTAGGGATTCTTTCCTTTTGGTGATGGACTGATTCTTTTTTTCCCCATTTTGGGTGTCTGTTCTTGCTTGCTTTTTATTTATTTATTTATTTTTGTTCTTTCCTTGGGTTAACCTGCTTTGCTTCCTTGCCTTAGTTGAGCACCCTTCTGTGATAGGAGATTTGTGGAGTTCAATGTTGCCGTCTCCCAGATTTTCTCCACTTGCTGTTCTTGGTGTGTCCTTTATTTGGGCTCTCTGGTTGTATTCTGGGCCTGTGGGCTTTTAGCAGAAACAAAAACAAACAAACAAACAAAAACAACAAAGACAAAAAAACAAACCAAAGCAATCCAAACCAAACAAAAAAAAATGCAAAAGGAAAGAAGAAATGAAAACAATAATAATAATAGGAAGAAAGGGTTTAGATGGCTGTTCACCCTTAATAATGCCTGACTGGTCCACATGGAGCCTGGATCGGAGGGCTACTGTCCTGCTGGCCTCCTCTGACTCTGGGCCGTGCTCCCTTGTGTCCAGATGCTGCCCACTCCAATTCCTAGGGTCCTGAAGATATTTCACGCTCCCTATCTTGTCCTCTAGCTGCTTTGGTACTTGAGAACACCATCAGCACTGCTCTCTACTCTATCACCATCTTCCTCTCAAAAAAATTTATATGGAGCCAAAAATGCCCACAAATAGCCACAGCAATCTTGAGAAAGAAGAACAGGGTAGGAGGAATCACACTACCGGATTTCAAACAATACTACAAGGCTACTGTCATCAAAACAGCCTGGTACTGGCATAAAAATAGACATATAAATCAATGGAGCAGAATAGAGAGCCCAGAAATTACCCCAGGACTCTATGGTCAACTAATATTTGACAAAGGGGGAAGGAACATCAAATGGAGTAAAAACAGTCTCTTCAACAAGTGGTGTTGGGAGAACTGGACAGCAACATGCAAAAAGATAAAACTGGACCACCAACTTACACCATACACCAGAATAAATTCAACATGGATAAAATATTTAAACATAAGCAGTGCTACCATGACAGTCCTGGAGAAAAATATAGGCAGTAAACTTTTGGATATCCTACACAGAAATATGTTTACTGATACTTCACCAAGGGCAAAGGAAATCAAAGAACAAATCAACAAAAGGGACTATATCAAATTGAAAAGTTTCTGTTCAGCCAAAGAAAATATCAGCAAAATTCAAAGGGAACCAACTTTATGGGAAAACATAATTGCCAATGATACCTCAGACAAGGGTCTGATCTCCAAAATATATAAGGAACTAATGGGACTCAACACCAGGGAGACAATCAGCCCAATTAAAACATGGGCAAAGGACCTGAACAGACAACTCACTGAGGAAGATATACAAAGGGTGCAGAGGCATATGAAAGAATGCTCAACATTACTAGTCATCAGAGAGATGCAAATTAAAACCACAATAAGATACCGCCTCACACCTGTCAGAATGGCAATCATCAGCAAATCAACAAACAAGTGTTGACGAGGATGTGGGCAAAGGGAACCCTCATGCACTGTTGGTGGGAATGTATGCTGGTGCAGCCACTGTGGAAAACAGTATGGGGTTTCCTTAAAAAACTGAAAAATGGAACTGTCTTTTCCAGCAATTCCACTACTTGGACTATACCCAAAGAATCCTGAAACACCAATTCATAAGGACCTATATACATCTATGTTCATAGCAGCACTATTTATAATAGCCAAGTGCTGGAAACAGCCTAAATGCCCATCAGTGGATGATTGGATCAAAAAATTTGGTATATTTGCACAATGGAATTCTATATAGCAAAAAGAAAGAAGGAACTTGTACCCTTTGCAACAACATGGATGGAACTATAGACTATTATGCTTAGTGAAATAAGCCAGTCAGTGAAGGACAAATATCATATGATCTCACCCATTATGGGACAATAATGAACAAAACTAACAACAAGCAAAACAGAACCAAATATATGAATACAGTGAATAGGCCATCAGTGGTCAGGGGGAAAGTGGTTTGGGGGAGCGGGGAGGCAGAGGCAAGGAAGGGGAGCAGCTTAGACAAGAACCTAGTGTAAAGGAACCATGGACATGGACAACAGGTGGGATTGACTTTGTGGGGAATGGGTGGGTGGGGAGTGGGACAGAGGGGAGCAAAAAGGGGGTGCATGTAATACAACAACAATAAAATTTTTAAAAAATGTTTTAAGTGTTACTTTAGCAATAGGCAACCACTGAGATTGTGCAGTTTAGGGCTGTTATAAAATACCACATTCATTCATTATTTTAAATAAATTTTATAGTGTATAAATATGTATACATACATATCTGTGAATATATTGTATACACACTGTGTACAATTAAAAGAAAGAAAAAGAAAATGAAACCCACAATATTTAGGCCTGCCTTCATAAATGTTGGATTTCTTGGTGCTTAGGTTTGGATCAAAGAACCAAACTAAGTGATGTACATATATAGGACAATCATCAGTGTACTAACAAGGAAGGGGAGAGAGTTTTTATTGCTGGGAAATTACTAGAATAATCAGTTTAAAACTCTAAGACAATATTGGTAATTTGTTTCAAAGGAAGGGAAGGAGGGAGGGAGGAAGGAAGGAAAGAAGGAAGGAAAAAAGAAAAAAATATTTTTTAATTATCTCTTGCTGTATAAGTAAACACTTTTAAGCTTAGCTTATTCAGCCAATAATTCTACTTCATACAGTGTCAGCTAAAGTCACTCATGTGGCTGCATTCAGTTGGGAGCTGAACAACATGGCAAGATTCTCCTGAACATTATTTCAGGTTGGCTCTCTACTCTCTTAATCTGTCACCATCAAATGGCCCCACTTAAGCTTTTTTATGTGGTAGCTGGTGGAAAGGTAAGGCTGAAATGAGGGTAAAAGGGGACGTGCAATATCTCTTAAGTTATAAACTCAGAAGTTATACACTGTCATGCCACTGAATTTATTGGTCAAAATTGGTGTGTGCATGTTTAGAAACAATCATCTACTGTCTACCTCCCAGTTTACAGTTTAGGTCTTTGGTGTGTATTAATGTCAGAATGCTCACCTCATTGACTTTCCTTATAAGTTTGGAAGTATCTGGGAAAAGACTATTTTGTAAACCTCCATGTCCTCTGCTAATACTTTAATTTTATTCACTGAGAATAATTTTGAGGCTTTATATTGTGGCAAACAAGATGATGCTTTTACTGAGTACCCCAAACCTTCATATTTCCAGGTATTGCTGAAAAGAGGAATAAACTATATAATGAAGTAGAGGACAATTATCTCTGAAGGCAAATTCAAAAAATCTCTCAAATGGTTTGACACCAATTGGATTCAACTCTTTTTTATTTCTTTTTTTAAAATTTAATTGTTGTTGTATTACATCCATCCCCTTTTTTCTCCCCTCTGTCTCCCTCCCCCCCCCCCCCTTCCCCCCAAAGTCAATCCCACCTGTTGTCCATGTCCATGGTTCCTTTATACTATGTTCTTGTCTAAACTGCTCCCCTTCCTTGCCTCTGCCTCCCCGCTCCCCACAACCACTTTCCCCCTGACCACTGAACGCCTATTCACTGTATTCATATATTTGGTTCTGTTTTGCTTGTTGTTAGTTTTGTTCATTATTGTCCCATAATGGGTGAGATCATATGATATTTGTCCTTCCTTCACTGACTGGCTTATTTCACTAAGCATAATAGTCTATAGTTCCATCCATGTTGTTGCAAAGGGTACAAGTTCCTTCTTTCTGCTATATAGAATTCCATTGTGTAAATGTACCAAAGTTTTTTGATCCAATCATCCACTGATGGGCACTTAGGCTGTTTCCAGCACTTGGCTATTGTAAATATTGCTGCTATGAACATAGGTGTACATAGGTTCTTATGAACTGGTGTTTCAGGATTCTTTGGGTATAGTCCAAGTAGTGGAATCACTGGATCAAAAGGCAGTTCCATTTTTAATCTTTTAAGGAAACCCCATACTGTTTTCCACAGTGGCTGCACCAGCCTACATTCCCACCAACAGTGCATGAGGGTTCCCTTTGCCCCACATCCTCATCAACACTTGTTTGTTGATTTGCTGATGATTGCCATTCTGACAGGTGTGAGGTGGTATCTTATTGTGGTTTTAATTTGCATCTCTCTGATGACTAAGTGATGTTGAGCATTCTTTTATATGCCTCTGTGCCCTTTGTATATCTTCCTCAGTGAGTTGTCTGTTCAGGTCCTTTGCCCATTTTTTAATTGGGCTGTTTGTCTCCCTGGTGTTGAGTCACATTATTTCTTGATATATTTTGGAGATCAGACCCTTGTCTGAGGTATCATTGGCCATTATGTTTTCCCATACAGTTGGTTCCCTTTTAAATTTTGCTGATATTTTCTTTGGCTGAACAGAAACTTTTCAATTTGATATAGTCCCTTTTGTTGATTTGTTCTTTGATTTCCTTTGCCCTTGGTGAAGTATCAGTAAACATATTTCTGCATAGGATATCCTCTTAGGAGTGTAAGAGATCATAATTTCTCCACACTACTTTACATTTGGAGCTTATTGTAAAGTCACTGAGGTCAGTCCCAAACTAATTTAAAAGAAAAGAAGTTTGAGACATAAAAAGTCAAAAGTATCTTGCAAAAAGTAAAATACAAACTTTCCATTATTTCAGGAAAAAATAACAATATTGATTTTTTAGTTTATTTATTTTAAAGATTTTGTTCATTATTTTCAGAGAGAAGGGCAGGGAGGGAGGAAGAAAGAGAGAGAAGCATCAATGTATAGTTGCCTTTCATCTGTCAATATTAATTTTTAAATAAATACAATTTAATTAAACAATGCAAAAATTAATTTTAATGATATTTCAAACATAAATATTAATAAAATAATCATACAATATTGATATAAAATATTTCATGCTCTATATAAATTTAAATTTTTATTGTATATTGTGCTTAAAAGTTGTGATAATTATTTAGTTGAAGATAGAGTTTTTTATAAATATTCAAGTACTAAAGTTCCAACTTTAACAAACACTGGAGTGTCTGATTGCTAAAATTAAATGAAGTTTTCCTGTGAAACTAAAGAATGCATGAATATTCAGGGACTTTTGGCCAAGGTAGAGGCACAGGAAGACTTGCTCTGTCTCCATCACAACTAGAATTTTATATCTACTTTAAAACTAAGTAAAAACAACATTGAAATTTCAAAAAATTGAACTACATGGAAGTTTAACAAAAGAAGAAGTAAAGAAATACTCATCCAATGGAAAAATGGCAACAGAGTAGATGGCAGTGCTGATGGTGTGCTCAAGTGCCAGAGCAGCTGGAGGATAGGGTAGGGAGCATGAGATGTCTGCAGGTCCTGTGAATTGGAGCAGTAAGCATCTGGATTCAGGAGTACACAGCCCAGAGGCTGCAGAGGCCTACAGGAGAGCAGGTGAGAGAGTTCCAAACCGGCTAGGCTGGCAGGCCAAGGTCAGCTCTGGGCAGTGGCAGCTCTGCCCAGAGGGGCGGGGTGGCTCTGATTAAAGATAGCTTCAGGCTCCCCAGTGAATAGAAATTTGTGCAGTGCAGTGTAGACAGTGAGCACAAACTTGGGGAGATTGAGGAATTGAACACCTGCAGGGGAGAGACTATGTGAGAGCTGCACTCTGGAGGCTGAGAAAGAGGAATTGCTTCCTGGGGCCAGAGGCAGAAGAGGAGAGACCCACCGGGAGTAGGAGTGGGAGCAGGGAAGTGTACTGGCCAGGGTAGCATGAGGACAGAGAACTGTGCCACTGCACCACCTTGGGAGAGGGCAGCTCAGAGCCCCAGGGAGAAGGGAGGCCCAACCCTGCACACCCACACTGTCCCACAGGCTCCCACAAAAACCAAAAACCAGAAACTGCAGCTCAAAACTGTGCACTAGGGAACTTGCCACTGGTGCAACCAGCATGCTCATTGCTGGCAGCAAAAACCTCCTCAAAGAATTGGAAGGGAAGGGCCAGCCATTGCCAGCATGCTGTCCCTGTGGGGCTCCCCACAAAACCAAGCACCCATCAAAGGTGGCAAAAACCTCCTCAAAGAGCTGGACAGGGAGGGCTAGCCATCACTGGTGCAAATAATGCTGCAGCCAGCCCCCCATGGAGCCAGGTGCTTATTATAGATTTGGGTGCAAAAACCTCCTCAAAGAGCTGGAAGGGGAGGGCTGGCCATCACTGGACCAAATGATGCTGGGGGGGGGGGTCCCCTATCCCCTTGAAGCCAGGCACTGGACACAGGTGGAAACCTTTTCAAGGAGGTTCCCTGGGGTACCTGAGGGTAAGGAATAGTCATCAATACCACAAAAGCACCCTGCAGTTCTTCGCACAGAAACAGCAAGAGGAAGGAGGGCTCCAAAACACCCACAGTGCTGAAACCCAGCTAGGCTACTGGAGACTCAGCCTACCAGGCTTGTGGCACTCAGAACCAGCCCTGACCATAACAGCAATAGACCCTGCAACACCAAGGTCCTGCAGCCTTGATCAAGGAAAAGAGGCAGACCCAGGAAATGGATCACTGCTAATCTCAAGCATCTGAGTTAAACTAAGAGCTACATAAACTATTACTCCCTAACATATCCTTTTCAAAAATTATTTCCAACCCTCACAATTAGTGCATTTTAAGTAAATAGTGTTTATATCATAGTGTATCCCAAATCCCATATTCTTAGTCCTCCCTTCTCTCCATTCAGTTAACTACCCAAGATCCTCCTCCTAAAGTCTACTCACTCTCCTGCTACAACTCATTCCCAGTCCTCAATCTAAGTGTTCCTCCTCTCCCCAGCCTCTTAAAACTTTTTTTTTTGTGGGTGCTTAATTAGGGGCTACACATTCTTTTTTTTTTTTTTTTTTTCCTGCTAAAACCACACTGGTCCTGGCTCCACCTTGACCAATCAGTGCTCATGGAGGGTGGATAAGGAGGTAGATGGGGCAACTATATATACAGGCCTACCTAAAAAGGCTAAAAGAAACTCATGCAAACAACCTAACCATAAAGCTTTAAGAACTAGAACAGCAACAACAAACAAAGCCCAGAGCAAGCAGAAGAAGGAAATTATTAAGATCAAAGCAAAATTAAACAACAGAGAGACTAAACACACAGTTCAAAGGATCAACAACTCCAGGAGCTGATTCTTTGAAAATATAAACATTGACAAACCATTAACAAGACTCGTGAAGAAAAAAATAGATAGGACCCAAATAAACAAAATTGGAAATGGCAGAGAAGTCACAACCAATACCACAGAAATATAAAGGATTGTCAGAAATTACTACGTACGGCTATATGACAAGTAATTTGACAACCTGGGTAAAATGGACAAATTTCTGAAAATGTATGACATACCAAAACTCGAACAAGAAGAAGCAGAAATCCTGACTAGGCCAATAACGACTAGTGAAATTGAAGAAGTAATAAAAAATCTCCCAGTGCACAAGAGCCCTGGACCAGATGGCTACACAGATGAATTTAACCAAACACTTAGGGAAGAACTAACTCCTATCCCTCTCAAACTATTCCAAAAAATTTAAGAAGAGGGAAGACTCTCAAACTCCTTTTATGAGGCTAGCATTACTCTAATCCCAAACCCAGGTCAAGACCCAACAAAGGAAAAAAAAAAAAAAAAAAAAAACAACAACAACTATAGGCCAATAGCTCTGATGAACTTAGATGAGAAAATTCTCAACAAAATATTGGCAACCCAGATCCAGCAATATATTTTAAAAATTATACACCATGACCAAGTGGGATTCATCCCAGGGATGCAAGGATGGTTCTATTCACAAATCAATAAATGTAGTACACCACATAAACAAACTGAAAGATAAAACCATATGATTATATCAATAGATGTCAAAAAAGCACTTGATAAAGTACAGCACTCTTTTATGATAAAAAAACAAACAAAAACAAAACAAACAAACAAAAAAACCCAGCAAAATGGGAATACAGGGAACATACTTTAACATAATAAAGGCCATATAGGAAAAACCTGGAAATAACATCATACTCAACCGGTAAAACTGAAAGCCTTTCCCTCAAGATCAGGAACAAGGGAAGGTGTCCATTCTCTCCACTTTTATTCAGCATAGTCTTGGAAGTTCTAGCCACAGCAATCAGAAAAAAAAAAAAAAAGAAAGAAATCAAAGGTACTCAAATTGGAAAGGAGGAAGTAAAACTGTCATTATTTGCAGATGACATGATAGTGTATATACAAAACCTTATAGATTCCACTAAAAAACTACTCCACCTATTACTGAATTTGGCAAAATAGCTGGATACAAAGTCAATATTCAGAAATCAAAGGCATTTTTGTATACCAATAATGAAACATCAGAGATTAGAAGCTAGAAAACAAATCCCATTTACCATAGCAACAAGAAAAATAAAGTACTTAGGAATAAATTTAGCTAAGTAAGTAAAGGACTTGTACTCAGAAAACTACAGAACACCGATGAAAGAAATTAAGGAAGATACAAATAAATGGAAGCACATATCATGTTCATGGTTGGGAAGAATTTAATTCATTAAAATGTCCATACTACCCAAAGCCACCTACAGATTCAATGCAATCCCTATTAAAATAACAACATCAAATTTCACAGTAGAACAAACACTTAAAAATTTTATATGGAGTCAAAAACACCCATGAATAGCTATAGCAATCCTGAAAAAAAAAAAAAAAAGAATGAAGTAGGAGGAATCACAATACCAAACATCAAGCTATATTACAAAGCCATAGTAACCAAAACAGTCTGGTACTGGCACAAGAACAGACAAACAGATGAGTGGAACAGAATAGAGAACTCAGAAATAAACCCAGGACTCTATGGGCAACTAATATTGGACAAAGGGGGAAGAAACATAAAATAGAGTGCAAATAGCCTCTTCAACAGGTGGTGTTGGGAGAACTGGACAGGGACATGCAGAAAAAAATGAAACTAGACTACCAACTTACACCATACACCAGAGTAAACTCAAGATGGATAAAAGACTTGAAGAAAAACAGTGCCACCATAAAGGTCCTGGAGGAAAACTTAGGCAGTAAAATTTTAGATATTCTATGCAGAAATATGTTTACTGATACTTCTCCAAAGGCAAATGAAATAAAAGAACAAATAAACAAATGGGACTATATCAAACTGAATGCTTTCTGTTCAGCCAAAGAAAACATTGACAAAATAAAAAGGGAACCAACTGTATAGAAAAACATATTCACCAATGACACCTCACACAAGGGTTTGATCTCCAAAATATATAAAGAGCTAACATGACTCAACACCAGGGAGAAAAACAACCCAATTAACAAATGGGTAAAGGACCCAAACAGACACTTCTCCAAGGAAGACATACAAAGGGCCCACAGGCACATGAAAAAAGGCTCAACATCACTAGCCATTACAGAGATGCATTAAAACTACAATGAGATACCACCTCACACCTGTCAGAATGGCCATCATCAACAAGTCAACAAACAAGTGCTGGTGAGAATGTGGAGAAAAGGGAACTCTGGTGTACTGTTGGTGGGAATGCAGACTGGTGCAACCACTATGGAAGTCAGTATGTAATTTCCTTAAAAAACTAAAAATGGAACTGCCTGTTGATCCAGCAATTCCATTACTAGGACTATACCTGAAGAATCCTGAAACACCAATTCATAAGAACCTATGCACCCCTATATTCATAGCAGCACTATTTAAAATAGCCAACTACTGAAAACAACCTAAGTGTCCATCAGTGGATGATTGTACAAACTTTGGTACATTTACACAATGAATTACTACACAGCAGAGGCCTGCTTTTAAGAGCTGCTCAACCAGAGTCTAAACCACTGGAGTATCATCGATGCCTAACTGAGCTAAGGGAAGGGTTATAATCAGCTCCAACCTCTTCTAGCTATTCTGCCCCACCTAAGAGGCAGAAAAAAGAAAAACAGAGAAGCACATGTGAGGTTCACAGTTCAAACACAGGCTCACTAAGGACTGACTGAAGAACACACCCCCTGCCCCACAACCCTGTCCACTACTCAAAGCCCATGTACAGCAGCTCCTTTCACCCAGTACATCATGTTTGGCTACCAAGAAATATTACAAGGTACACTAATAGCTAAAAAGAACTTGAAGAGACAAAGTAAACATGAGATCCAGACACGACAGGGATGCTGGAATATTCAGAGCAGGAAATCAAAACCACTTTAATTAACATATTAAGGGGCTCTAATGGATAAATAGCTTCCATTCATCTACCTTCTGAGAGAGAACTGTCTGTTGTCCAGAAAGGTACACACCTATTGTAACCTTTATATTCTTTTTAAAATATTTGCTCATTCTTATATTGAGGCAGCCTTGTGTCAGGTTTTTCCGTTCTTGATCCCATTCCTGATTTTCTTTCAATGGGCAATAGAAAGGAAGGGTAATAGTTTATAAATTTTGTGTCACACTCTTTACATTAGTCATTTTTACTTCTCACCAACAATATGAAGTCAGTATTGTTAACTACATGTTGACAAAAGTATGTTCAAAATAAAAGTTGAAGCCCTGGCTGGTGGTGAAGTGGATAAGGCACCCACCTGTGAACCCAAAGGTTTCTGGTTCAATTCCCCAGCCAGGGCACATAACCAGGTTGCAAGCCAGGTCCATAGCTGGAGGCAGGTGAAAAAGGCAACCATACATTGAGGTCTTTCTCCTTCTCTGCCTCTCTCCTTTCCCATCTCTCTAAAAATAATAAAATAATATCTTTAAAAAACAATTTAAAAAATTGAATGGATATTGATTGTGTTACCTCTGAATCAGTCCCTGAGCATGATGGTGGTGATTATGAGGGATGAGAGCTGACACTGATGAAAGAGCTTATGGAAAATTTAGAGACAGGAAGTCAAGTAACTC
This sequence comes from Noctilio leporinus, assembly GCA_004026585.1. NCBI lineage: Eukaryota > Metazoa > Chordata > Mammalia > Chiroptera > Noctilionidae > Noctilio > Noctilio leporinus. The sequence continues at coordinate 1,328 of PVIW01018096.1, read as the reverse complement.
CAACACCATGAGAATATTGCTATGCTAGAAATATGTACACAATATTATAGCAAATGCTGACAATATCATCTTAACCCAGCCTGAAGACATTCAGGGAATGCAATGCCTGAATAGGATGAATTACGCAAATGAACAAAAATGTCCTCCCATTTAGGGCAGTATTGGAAGTACAATATTTGAAACTTAATCCTGTATCTGTTATGTAGTTCAATACTTTTCATTTAGAAAATGTCACGAATGAACATGGAGACATGAAATGGAGATAGATGTTAAGGTTGGGTGGATTGCTAGGGGTCAAACTGAAGGCTTATATATATCATGCTAACACATTAAATTTTATTTCATAGATGTGTTGAGGCAGAGAGAGTGTCAAATTTTAACTTAGTTATGTTACTATGCAGTAAAAATTTGAGGAAGACTGAGTCTAAAGCCAGTGAAACCAATCAATAGATTATTGTTAATAATCCAGGCAAGAAAGGGCAAAGATGAATAGTAAGAACCAGCAGTGATGGAACGAAGGACACTATTTAGGAGATATTTTTAATATGTTAGATTTAGACTGAATATAAATTAGGATCTGAGCAAAGAAAGACTTGAAAATGACCCACGAGCTTTAGAGTTGGGTAAGCGGGCATAGGGAGTAGTGATGACAATCAATCAATTAGAAAGCATATGGCATTGCTTTATTTTCCAAGGTTTTTAGTTAGAGGAAATTTGAACATTATTTTGTTGATATTAATTAAAATTTGAATGTATGCCTTTGGGATCCTCAAAATCAATGTTTAACTAATAAATATAAAGAATGTAGTTAGAATAAGGAAAGTTATTCTGGGTTAGTTTTAAAAAGAGGAGAGAAAAATGGCAATGGCAGGAGTTTTGGTGTCTGACTTATTTTTTAGATTTTATTTATTTATTTTTAGAGAGAGTAGGAGGGAGGAAGAAAGAGAGAGAGAAACAGTGATGTGTGGTTGCATCTCACATGCCCCCAACAGGGACCCTGGCTGACAACATAGGCATGTGTCCTGACTGGGAATTGAACCAGTGACCCTTTGGTTTGCAGGTTGACACTCAGTCCACTGAACCACACCAGCCAGGGCTGGTGTCTGATTTTTTATTTATTTTTTTATTTTATTGTTGTTATATTACATCCATCCCCTTTTTGCTCCCCTCTGTCCCCTTCCCCACCCACCCATTCCCCCCAAAGTCAATCCTACCTGTTGTCCATGTCCATGGTTCCTTTATACTAGGTTCTTGTCTAAGCTGCTCCCTTTCTTTGCCTCTGCCTTCCCCCTCCCCCCAACCCCGTTCCCCCTGACCACTGAAGGCCT